>VWZF01006301.1:23632-196904 GCA_013396755.1 Sclerurus mexicanus | reverse complement strand
CCCCCCCCCCCCATTAGGGAATACATGTGTGCGAAGTGAATCTAGGGCCCCCTGTTTCTCATTAAGCAGTTGGTTAAAGAGTGTAAAAGAAACACCCAAAACATTCCAGGAATCAAATTACTGTTAAGTTACTGAGGCATTGTCCAACCAGACTCTCAAAGCTGGATACAAGATGCATTGTAGAAAGATTAAAAATTGGGAGACAGGGTGAGAACCTCTTAAAGAAGCAGGAATATGGCATTTATTCACGAATCTTCATTTTGGGGATAAGGAGCCTTTAAATATTTTTAGAACTTGCAGCAACATTTCAATGCATTTCTTCTTTTCTCCATTCTTTATGCCTCACATATGAGAATTTATGAATTCTACCATTTTTGTCAGTTTCATGTTAAAAACATTGAGCCTTGAATATACCAGTTTATAAAGTGAGGAGCTAAAAAGGCAACCTCATGATCAGATCTGTAAAGAAAAATAATAAAATACTGTGTGTTTTCTTTCTAGGGTCCAAGTGCCAGTGCATATGTAACCTACATTCGGTCAGAAGATGCCCTCAGAGCCATACAGTGTGTCAATAATGTGGTGGTAGATGGCAGAACACTTAAGGTGGTAATATTTTTGCATTCTTATGTATGTGTTCTAGGACACTAATATCAGTGCACAGTACAAAATTTTGTTTGTATGAATATGTTTGTGTTGCTGAACAAGAATGTCCAGTTTTGACCTCTTTTCCTAATATTAATCCCAACACGAAGTTCAGTGAGCTTCCAGTAGGCAACGTTTGAGGGAGGGTTAGCACAAAAGTTTGAGACAGAGGTGCACCACCTCATTCTCATAGTGGCTTTTTTGTTGTATAGTGTAAAAACAGTGTGAAAATCTGACTGCTTTTACAGAGCATTTCTGTAGTCCGTGCGCCACACCTCTCAAAAGCTCTCTGGGAAACTGAAGGTTTTTTCCTTTTGGTGTCTGTGTAAACAGATATACTCCAGCTAACTGGACTAAATTTGTAGCTACAGAAAATCTAGTCAATATTGATTTTCTGACTCTGCTACTTTATTGTGTCGTTATGATTATGAATGCAGATATTTACTGAGGCTTTTACTTTGGCATTTATTTAGATTGGATGAAAACAAAAATGCGTACTAATTATCTAATCCTCAAGCATATAGATTTCTTACAAATGGACTTCTTATTCCATTGGCATCAAGAAATTCATTATAATGGAATTCCAAATCTTAGGAAGAAATTTATTTTTTCTTGTGGAAATACAGGTAAAAGGTTCTTAACTGCCAGTACTTAAGTAATGATTTTTTTTTCCCTGCAGGCATCATTAGGTACAACAAAATATTGCAGTTATTTTCTAAAAAATATGCAGTGTCCAAAACCAGACTGCATGTATCTACATGAACTAGGTGATGAAGCAGCCAGTTTCACAAAAGAAGAAATGCAGGTAAGTGTAATGAATGGGAAACATGGCACGTATGTCTTACTGCCTGTGATGTAGTCTAATATGAGTAGGGTAGCCTTTTGCTAAATGTTATGGCAGAGATGCATTTTGAAATCCAAAAGGTGATTAACCAGTTCAGTATTGGAAGAGAACAGTTAGTTCAGTTTTTTCATTGCATGCTGCTTTTAAAGTCTGAAAAGTCCGCTGAGTATTCATGAGGCAAAAAGATGGAGATAAAAATCTTAGTCAAGAATTCAAATAACCTTTAGTTAGCTACTTGCCCTTTCTTCACAGCAATGCAAGGTAACAATCTCTATGAAAGTAGTTTGTGCAGACCTGGGTTTTACTGTACCATTTGTGTGTGTGAACAGTTGTCAGGGATTGACTGCTGTACTGTGATGGACCATGCTATCTGAATTTGGATATCCCTTTTACTCTGTTAAGTGTATAGAAACCATTTGCAAGTGAAACATTGAGAGTAGCTCAATGTAACTAGCTCAATATATAATAACATATAAATAATGATGCTGGGATTTTTTTGACTATCTCAACATCAAAGTGCTTATTGTCTAGGGTAGGAAACCAAGTAAACGGATTATTCTACCTTCTCACATGCAGTGCATTCTGAGACTTTTTGGGTCTGCCACCATCCTTCTACACGAGGTGTGGTAAAGCTTTTAAACTCAATCTCAAGCATGCCAGCTATGCATCCATGCTGTAATTTTTCCACATGATCTGTCCATGAAACAGGGAGTCCCCACCCCTTGTTCCAGCATAAACGTTGTTCTCGTAGAATTTATTTGATGTGTTAGGCTGATGTAAACCAGAGAATAAGGAAGAATGTCTGTAGCTATTAAACACTTTCCACAAAGTAGCAGTTATTTATGAGGAGTTCAGCTACGTTTTCATAAGTTAAAAAAATACCTCGCTGGTTCAGATAGTATAAATTTTGAAGATAATTGCAATAGAACGTAAAATTCAAGGACAAATTACAAACCAGGCCACCTTCCCCGTTTGTTTCCTTGAATTTCTCCCACCACCTAGATCTGTTATAGTATATGTGGTTGAGGGTATTCTTCTGTCTAGGCTTTTTTACAGAGATGTCAGGAATGAATTTATTTAATCTGTTTTGAACCTGATACTGTCAACACTACAGTTTTTGGTGGCAGCAAGCCCTGCAAGTTCCGCACCTGTTTTGTAAAGTGCCTGTGTTAAACTGCTCTCCAGTTTTCTCAAGTGTCCCTTAATCTTAACCTTGAAGTACTTACCTAAAGCAAGAATCCTTATCTGATTCGTTGCCTTCGTGATGTGGGAAAACTTGATCTAATCTTTCCCTTAAATCAGTTTTTGGGCTTTTAAACTTTTGCCAAACAGATCCTTTATTTCAGCAATAATTTCTGTTGCCCTTCTCTGTATCTTCTCTGTCTTCCTTGAGGCGCAGAGCTCAGATGCATGATGTAGGGAAAGCAAAATTTATTAGTCCTCAGTGTTTTATGTGTAGTGTGGTATGTGCTTTTTTTTTCCGTTTTACTTTAGTTTTTATTTTAAGTGCCCTTTCTCAAGGTGCCCAGCACATTTTTTGTGTGGCTAGTGTATAATCAACTTACAGTTTCAGAGATGTTTTGGCAGTAACCTCAGCATCTCTTCTCTGAGCTGGAACAGCCAGTTCACAATCAATAGAGAGGTAGTATGGTTTAGACCGCCCTTCATGTGGTGTGTCAGTAGTAAAGCTTATTTGCCACCTTTTTACCTGTTGTCTGATTTTTGAGGGATTCTTTGGAGTTCCTCATTATCAGCATAGCAATTTATTACCCAAAGAGCTTGATATTGTCGGCAAGAATTTGCTCTTCACTCCTTTCTCATGCATGCCAGTGGTGTTGCATAGAACTGATACCAGTTATCAGTTCTCGTTGCTTGTTTCTGCACCCTGAAAGAGTGACCAGTAAGTCTCACCTTTGTCTTTCTACCTTTGAACCACCTTCAATCCACACAGGAACACACTTTCCTCTATTCCATGGCAGCTTAGTAAATAACTGGTGTGAAACCTTATCAAACACTTTTTTGAAAATGTGGATCCTCTTTATTTATGCTTACTGACTCTGTAAAGAATTCCATTATGTTAGTGAAGCAGGATTCCTCTTTACAAAAGACGTTCTAATTCAATCCCAGTGCCTGTTTTTATCCATGAACTCCATTATTATTATTATTGTTGTTGTAACAACAATAGACTTAAAACCTTCAGAAGGATGAAGGTTTAACTTAGTAGCCTGCAGTTCGCAGGATCTTTTCTACAGCCCTTTTTGTAGAAGGCAATGGCAATTTGTCAGTTCCCTGACCTAATTGCTAGTTAAAACTGATAGTCTATGTACCTTGGCCAGGACTTCAATTTCACATGTGAGTTTCTTCAGAAGGCGTGAGTGTGTTGTACTTGATCTTGGTGACTTGAATCTTCGTACCCTGTTTCTTGTTACGTAGCTTAAACTTTTTATTTCATATTGCTTTCTTAGAAGTTATTGGAAAGCACACAGCTGTTAAGTGCATTGTGCTTTCACTGTGCCAGCTTTCTTGCATTTGGCTTCGTGTCAGTGAATTTTCAGGTCTTTTTAATGAGATTGAATGTTCATTCTTGCACACTTTGATTCTCTTTAAAAAAAAAATTTCAGTGGATGAGTATGCATTCTAGGTTAAATAATTGTTAATAGAGCTAAACATTGTAACAAACTGAAAAGAATTGGTAGAACTCCAGGAAGTCTCTGAAAGTGAAGTTGGGAATTTAGGTAAGGTGGGTTGGAGATGATAAGTTTGGCTTCTAGTTTGCTTGTTATAAATAAAGCACAACTACTGCAAGCTCCTGCACAGGATTTCTTTCTTATGCTTATGTGAGAAGTAAGTGAACTTCAGGCTGAAGTTTTATGTACCTGTCCATGATGTTCAGTCTTGCCACTGAAGCAAGATGAGAGATCCAAGGAGGTGTTTCTTCTTACTCACCTGCTTAACATTCGTAATGCAAATCTGTGCATCAAGCTAGTTGCTTATATTCATAGTGGATGGTGAAAGAAGCATTTCCAGGGTGTAGTATGTGTCAAAGTGAATTTAGGTGAATCATACTCTAGAACCACACTTTCTTCTACTACAGAGCAGCTTGGGTATAGACACTGACAAAGTGGGTAAGATAAGGCATACACCAGATGTCTCAATATCCTTTTTTGAGGGTTGTATAGGTTGACTATATAAGGACATGTTCAGAATCAACCAGTAATGGAGAACTGGGGAATTAAGTAGCAAAAAACTGGAGGTATTAGTGTTTGACTGACTTGGAGTATTGAAGTGAGAATGCAGTTGCCCTTCCAAAGAAACCCATAAGGGCAGGTAGTTTTTCAGCAGTACTGGTTTTTTTTAATTTCATCAAATATTTATAGTTTGGTTTTTTTTTTTAAATCGTTATATTTTTCTTTTAGGTTGTAAATTCTTTCCAGGAGGATGTCCACATTGCTTGTGCGTTAATTTCTTTCCAGCTGCAACAAAACCTTTATAAAGGGATTAAGTAATGAAAAAAATGTTACACTTTAGATGCATGAGTAGTGTGAGAACTTTTATATCAATACTGATGATGTGATAGATAATAATTTACATGTTTCAGACTTAAGATTCAGAAGACCTGACCATAAATCTTGGCACTTGTTTCCTTTGCTAAAGGACATCTTTCAGTATCTGGAAACTTGTAGATAACCGCTACTGACAACTTAAGTTTCACTGTTCTGTTTTGCATCGATTCAACTCATAACAATGCTTAAGTTGCAAGTAATAATTCTTAAGTTGGAGTGTCATAACCTGCAAAAAACATGAGTGCTCATCTTGAATTTGTTTCAGATGTCACTTTAAATGTTGGGGGTGGGGGTAGATCTTGCTGGTTTTGTTTTATATATTTAGCCACAGAATGTTATCTGCAAGCTACACTGAAAAATACTCTTCGTTCACTTGCCAAATTCTAATATTCCAAAGTTGGATTGGACCTCCTCAATTTCTGAAAGCAAGCAATTGTTCTCAATTGATTCAATTAGCTAAGAGAATATTTCAGTTTTTCAGTTATTAAAAGGAATTATTTATCAGTTATCTGTCACATCATAATTAACATGCAGACCACCTCAGCTGTTCTATTAAGCTGGTATAAAATTACTTTGATTTTGAAAGAACTTTTGGTTAAGAGGAGCTCTTTATTCCTTCCTGTTCTCTGAAAAGCTTAGTATGGTTGATATATCAAATGCGGACTCTGCCTTGGAGATATAGCTGTTCATGATTTATAGGGAGTATTGTGAAGCTCTTAATTAGAACTGAGGATCAGTTCTAAAAAGATTGTAGCTATTTTTCTTTAACTCTCAAAAGTTATAAATTGGTAGGCACATCCAAGTGGTTTCTAGGCAAGCTTTAGATTTGTTGAGATCACATCTGTGCTGAGAGTGAGAAGAACTGTTTTGAGTTTGATAGGAGTGACCTGCTGAGTTGTAAAAGCTAAATTATTAAGCTTTGGGATACATCTGTCTATTATATATAAAATATTATAACTATAAAAATATTTAATAAACCAGAATTCATTCATTGTGAGTTTCTCTTTCCTTAGGCGGGTAAGCACCAGGAATATGAACAGAAACTACTGCAAGAATTATACAAACTAAACCCCAACTTTCTCCAGTTATCTACGGGTACAGTTGACAAGAACAAGAACAAAGTGACAGCATTGCAGAGGTATGATGTGTAAGTACTGATGCTGGACTGCCTGGCTATGCTTGCTTTCTGGTTATTTCAGAGAAAACTTTCTTATTCCTATTGCATCCCCTAAGTTGCCTGCTCTTTTTAGTACGTATTGTGTGATAAACTCTGATAGAGGTTTTCTCTGTGAAGAGACTTATTGTGGTTTCAGAATGGTATTCTGCATTTAGTGCTCCTGCTGAAACTGCTTCAACCCATGCACCACTCTCTTCACTCTCCCGGTTCTCCCACCTCCTCCCTTGTGTTTCGGAGAGGAGAATTGGAGGCACAAAAGGTCAAGATCATGGGTTGTGATAAGAACAATTTACTGGAAACAGCAATGAGATAAGACAACTGAACAACAACAGCAACAATGCTAATGAGAGGGTACAAGAAAGAGGCAAGGATTCACAAGTGATTGCTGACCCTGCAGAAACTCCCAGCAGTACCCAACCAGTTTTCCTGCCTGGAAGGGAACCCCTCCCTATCCCTAGAAAATGAAGTAGTATTGAATAATCTCTGGGTCTGGCCATACTCCTCCTGGCTACTGCAAAAATTAACCGTCTCCTGGTCAGAACCAGGACACACACACTGCTTTGTTCTAATACAAAGCGTGAGTCTTACTTTGGAAAGATGTGTTTCTGCTGTGTGCATTTGGATCAGTAGTTCATAAAAAGATATTCTTAGTCTGAAAAAAGACCTTGTGTTTTATATTTGCAAAAGCATGTAATATTTGTTAAAGACCAGATGTCTACTGTCTTGGTATGGGGTTATGAATGCAGTCTGTAGTCTTACAACTGAGACACCTTAGAGTCTTGATTTTGGTTTTTTTACATCATGATTTATAGTGCAGTCCATATATTTTCACTGTGTTGTAGATATTGCTTATTATGGCTTGCTAAGATAATGTTCAGTTGAAGTAGTTTGTTCAGTAAGTTATGGAAAGATTTCTCTCCATATGAGTGTATAAGGTCATCAGTCCTTAATTTTTCATTCAAATGCCATATTTAAGATAAAGAAATAAAAACTGCTGACAATTTCCTCCACTCCTTTTTGTAGGATTTTCATGGAGATGAAAATCAAAGGAGATGGGCAGAGTGGAATGTGAAAGTTAGAATGCACTAAGTATGCACATTGACTTGGTAATCAGGGTTTGTGTTATGTACTAGTTTATCCACTACTGAATTTTTCAGACAATAGTTTGCCAGTGGCAGCATCACTGCACAGCAGCCTAAGCAAGAAAGTGGGTGCTGTATCTAAAATACTACTACTGAAGCTTGAGTAAGTCCTGAGAACTGGTGTCTTAGTGGTATACTGGGGTGATTTTCATTCATTTCTGGGGGAAGTGTCATATGTTCTTTGACTGCAAGTGGTCAGGACTTTCAGTTGGATCTTTTTCTTAAGGACAGGGCCACTTCTTACTTTTTGAGTACTGGTTCAATATTGACTTGGAAAGTAAAGTACAGCAAATAAAGCAAATGCACCACTTCTTGCATCTGCATATTGATTATTTTATGTTCAAAGTCTGAACTAATTTTAATCTGAAACCTAATTAGATCCCAGAAAAACAAATTATACCAGCAAGGGAAGAATGCTGTATCTGGAGCTGCAGCAAACTTTTAAGCCTTTGGAGAGCAATTAGGAGTTGGAGCTTGGCCAGTCTGTGGTGCTAACATTTAGCACTTATGGAAAAAAATGGCACGTTACTCTACAGGCAACAAGTGGTCTGGAGTTAATTTCTCTTGTCAGCTGAACAGCATCATCACAACACGGACTGTGTTCTTTGCTAATGGCTAGGCACCTCCTTTAGGGTTGAAAAGTGAATTTCTTGCAGCTGGGATTTCAACATGTTGCTTCAAGGCCCATCTCATCAGTACAAAATGTAGCTTTTGAGCTGGTTGTTCTTCACAGCTTTCTACCCAGCTGGGTTCTTTTTGTCCAATTTGTTGATATGATATTAGTATTTCTGACGGTTTGTCAGAGCCTCTGACAGTTCTGTGGTTCTTATTTTTCTGGGGTGCAGGATTTCTGTTTCATTCTGAAATTGAACATAAGCTGAGTTCTAAATAGTAGTTAAACTGTGATAAATGTTTTTCCACAATTGTTCTGTTTCGAAAGGTCCTACTTGTAGACCTTTTCTTCTTGCTGAAGGCAACTGTTAAAATTCCCCACTTGGTGTATTCTTCCCTTGATAGTCAAAATGACTGTGTTCTCTTTCAGTTGGAGACATAGTCTACATTTAAAACAGATGAAGCTTTTTTTATTTTCCTGATGACATTTTCCTGAAGAACTGAAATGAATGCTTTCTGATGCTACAAGTGGAAGCACTTGTTAAACACCTGCTGGTCTTTTGCAGAACATGGTCCTTTTGGTCCTTTAGAGCCATGTAGCTTTGAACTTAAAAAAAAAAACCAAAAAGGCACAAAACCACACTCCAAAACATAAACCAGTTTTTTTTGCCTTTCTCCTGGGATGCAAAACTAACTTTGAACTGACATTTTGAAATTAGTTTTAGTATAGAGATGGCTGTATGCATTTATGCACTGCAGTGGACATAAATTTGGATATGTAAAATCTGTTAATGGACTGAAACTCTTGATATATCTAGATTACAACTCACTTTTATGCAAGTGAGAATATCAGATGATTGACATTGCACTGATGATGGTGTGTCTTCATTCCTTGATGTTCTATAACTGATCAACTTGCTATCTCTTTACTAAATCCAAATGTGTACAAAGTCAAGATGAGATCTGTAAATCAGGTCAAGGCTCTCATCTGTGTATGTATTTTATATGTATATAAGAAAAGATGGACCGGAACAGCAAATCTTACAGTACTGAGATTGAGGGTTACTACTACTAATAATTATATAAAATAGAAGCAGGAAACACTTCATTGCTATAAGCAGCTACAGGAATTTCCAGATTCTGACTGTGAAATTACTAAATGGACCTAAAGATGTAGAGTAAATGATGAACCATGTAAGAAGAACATAGAAATGAAGGGGAGGCATCAGGAGAGATCTGTGTGGTGAAAAAATTTTTTTGTGAAAGCTTCCTCCTTACAAAGGCAGCACTTGGACACTAAAACCAGCTCTTAATAGAAGTAAATAAAAAGATAAAGTTCATATAAAAGCTCAACACAAAAGCAGATATTTTACAATAAAATTGCAGGATTAACAGATGATGCTGTATTGAATGCATTCAGTTATGAATTAGTATAACTGTTTTCAGCAAACTTGGTCTTTGAGTCCTCTCTTGAACTTCTGTCAGTTCTAATGTGCACTCTGAAATGAAATTTAGTTTTACTTCATAAAAAGGAAGTAATAATGGCTTTAAATTGGAAATTAAGGGAGCGGTAACTTGAATGAGAAGTGTGGTTGTCTCACTTGTCTCATGGTCTGTTAGCAAAGCTGTGAACCCTTATATAAATGTGAAATATAAACTTCATAACTTCGTCTGTTGTGGCCAGCCTTGATAGGGCCTGGAACATAAACCGTATTTAAAAAGAAAAATAAAATAATTTTGTTCATAAGTTACAGAACTTAAAAATACTTAAGGGCTAATGCAAGTAATTATAAATGAGGTATGTAGAGGCCTGGGTGCTTGAACTGTTGATGGCTTTTTTTAATTTTTATTTTAACTTTTTTCCTCTCCCCCAAATGGAGAAGTTTGGACTTCCACATTGGCAGAGCAGCTATCTATTCAGCAAAGAAAACAGAATTCCCTCTGGTTTTCTGTCTACCCTGCCTATCCCACTAATTATTTTTTTAAGTCATCACCATTTAAAATCTGAGAAATAATGCCCAGATAAATCTATTTTTTTGGATTGTCTGGCACAAGGATTTATTTCCCTAGTGTTTACAATTTTTAAAACACTTTCTTCATAACTTGAACTCTTTTTTTTATTTTATTTTTTTTATTTTACTCTTGCCTTTTTCCAGACCCAACAGTAATAACAAAGATGCCTGGCCATCATTACAGAGTTCAAGTAAATCAGCCAACGGTTTAACAATGGAACACAGGAAAACGCCTCCTATATTAGGAAATGGCACAGACCCAGAACATATGACTCCAGATGGTGCAGATTCAGATTTCGGGTAATTGTGCTGCCTTTTATACTTCAGATAGCTTGCTTTCTCTCTCACTGATTGGTGTGGAGGGAACAATTCTCCAGTCTTTCTCGGGTTGGAGAGCTGGATTCAAGTCCCGATCAGGTCACAGAAAGCTGGGTTTAGCATAGCCCGTGTTAAAAAGACTGATTGGCAGATTGTGCAGGAGAACCGTATCATGAAGTAAGTGATGGTGCACGTAAGGGCTGAGGGGAACTGAATAAGCAGGGGAACGACAGCGTGTACAGCTTCATGGTCCCAGTCAGAGCTGAGCCCTTCATTATTTTTTTTTTTTATGCAGAAGCTTCTGCAAAAGTAACATACTATTTTCTGTTCATCAGGAGGTTTATCACTTGGAAAAGCTTCAGTAGAGGGACCTTAAATGTTAGGGCTGAATATCTGTCATTTCCTTACAGCAATGTGTTTCAGAAACAACTGCAGAGGTAAGGGTTCCCCAATTACCACTCAGTTACAGAACAACAGGGCAGCAGATTCAAGAGAGGTTTCTTTGTATAGAGGAAGCAGTTCATCTGCTTGCAGTAACCTCTTACTGCCAGCTAACATTTTATCTTCTTTGGTCCCCTCCTTGAATAGAACTGGTGTCCTCTTCCATCTTAAGCATCACTTGCAGTTCTAATCTTAGTCTATAGTCATTCTGTTTTGTTTTTTATAGACCCTGTTAGGTAATATGGGTTAGGCTTATTCTGAGGTTGGATGGGAAAACAACCAAGTAAATCCTAGTATTTCAAAGAGTGGTGGTGCTGATTAGATGGCTGATCTTCATTTCAAATCAATATTGAACCAATGCAATAACATTGAAAGTGGTGCCTTCTTATTAGGCTTAATAGCAGTTCTGTTGAGGAGCGATCAGAGAGCCTGTGGTTGCATCTCAGTGATGTGCAACTTCCTTCTGAAAATAATGTATTAACTGTAAGTAAAAATATTGTAACAGATAGTTCATTCCTGAGGGATGGAAGCCTGTTTTGCAACTAAAGGCTCCTTAGGCAGGTTCAAGTATAATAAACATTTCCATCATTTAGATTGTTATTAAAAGTTGTCTTACAGCTTTTTAAACTGCAACATTATGACTTTATTAGCTGTAGAAAAAGAATTTGACTGTAATATCAGCTCTACAATCAGACTTTATTGTGTAGTGAAGAGTCTACAGCAAACATTTTTGCTGTATTCAGAAATTACTAACCAAAAGCAGTTTGTTTCAAATAGAAGAAACTTATTCATGCTGTTGGATCCCTGAGTAGAAAGTATTTGTAAATCTTCACTGGAATAATGCTTGTTTGCAAGTGTATTCTTACGATTTTTCTTTTATAGTCTTAAATACTGAAGCTTCATTTATCTGTTAGAGACAGACTCAATCAGTGCTCTTTTTCACTAAAAATTTTACCGATAGATTACTCTTACACAGTTTGTTGAGAATGGAGTAGTGGTTGTGCTGGGTTTTGAGTAGTCATTTTGGGGTGAGGGGAACAAATAAGGGGAAGCAGTCTTGGGAACTGTTGGCCTTACTACATAACTGGATGCAGTAGTCAAATTTCGCAGCAGCAGAAGTCTGCACCCAGTTAAAAAAAATAGTTACATATATTTTTCTGGTGCTAACACATCGTGACTGTAGTTTGACTTGCATCCCATTGTGGCCTCTTAATGGAACTGAAATTTATGTTCTTACTTCTAGTCCTTGTTTATAGGATCTGTGTATTGGCCTGCATGCCCTGATGCTGTTGCATCTTCTCTTAGGGGTAGATAAAAAATGAGAGTACCTTGAAGTTGTAAAGCAACGTTTGTAGTGTGAACTTGAACTAATACCATTTCATTAATGTGGTATTTAGCATAATTAGAACAACTCACAGATGGCTGTCGGAATCTTAAATCCTGAGATGTGCCTTATCAGCCAAGTCATGGTAATTGCAGTGAATAGCTTTCTGAGGTTGTTTTCTGCTGTATCTTATATTCTTTTTACTTTTGGCATTTTCTTGTGCTATATCTTTTTTTCCCTCTTTGTTGTCTCAAAACTCAGTTTTCTTACCTTGAGACTAATTTCTACTAGTTAAAATCTTAAAGGGCGGTGAGAAGCTTAACTTGCCACCAGGACTAGATAGTTAATTTCATGTTTTATCTCTCCCCAATTTATTTAGGACTTATATGGGAACTGAAAACTTGCATATTTGGAAAATAAATCTTCCCAAGTTTCTCTCCAGTAGTATCATAGGTGGAACTGACTATTGTGAAATTACTGCGATAGCAATGGAGTCCTGGGTTTTTGTGTGGCATAGAGTTGCTATGAACATGTTCAAAACTTTTCTGTTTTTTAAGGCAATCAACAAGCAGAGTGGAGAGTGGTGGAAAGAAGTATTACAGTATATGACAAACAATTGGAATGCTTATGATTAAAAAAGCAGTCTCATAAAAAAATAAGTGGACTCTTTGCCTTCTTAATTTACTGGTTTTGCTCTGTCTTTAAGGCTTGTCTTCAATTATGAAAGCAAATGTTGATTTTCATGTTAAGTACTTGTGTCTTATTCTCTTTCTTTCTCTCCTCCCACTTTTGCAGCCCTATCGATAAACCTTCAGATTCCCTCAGTATAGGAAATGGTGACAGCTCTCAGCAGGTAAGATGTAAAGATAAGTGCTGTGAAAGTAGTAGTTGGATTTGAGGACTTGGTGCAACCTGCAGTTGGAGAAGCAAGTACTTTCTGAAGTGTATTATAATTTTAAACAAAATTTAAAAATGCAGTTGCTAAGTTCCTTTTTGTTTGACCTTGTGCTGAGCTACATAGCTAACATAATTGTGGCCAAAATCTTTGAGGAAATTTTTCATCTGAATTAGTGAAGAATATTTTATATATGAACACGCGTGTCCTAATTGTTTCTCTTTCTCTCTTGCCTGTAGATAACAAACAGTGACACACCTTCACCACCTCCTGGTTTAACAAAACCCAATCCAGTTATACCCATCAGTTCATCTAATCACAGTGCACGATCTCCTTTTGAAGGGGCTGTAACAGAATCACAGTCACTCTTCTCTGACAACTTCCGGCACCCTAATCCCATCCCTAGTGGGCTTCCTCCATTCCCCAGCTCTCCACAGACTTCAAGTGACTGGCCCACAGCACCAGAACCACAGAGCCTCTTCACATCAGGTATGTACACAGGTTACATGGCTGGGTATTGCTTGCTTTTGCAGTTGAGGTTTAAAGCTCTGCAGAACCTAAAACTCTAGAACTTGCTCTATACTGTGTTTTCCCCTCCTTCACAAATGGTTAAAATTTGTCACTAAACTTTAGATGAATTGCACTGACCTAGGGGTTTCTTTTAAAAGAAACTTTACAGAGCTCTCAAGCTGTATGGCTAAATTGCCAGAGTGCTTATTTTAGTTTTTCTTAGTAGCATGCCTGTCTAAATAATAGGGTGTGACATATATGCTTTAATGTTACAGGTTTTTACTGAGAGTGAGGAGGATACAGGGTATCAGTACATATTGTGATCATCTGTAATTCTAGTATCAGAAGCTGTTCTGTAGAATTCAGAGTTTTCTTTAGTATCCTGTGCAGTTGCCTGAAGGTGCCTAATCTTTCTCTTTCTGAAGCAAGATTCTATAAATTCAGAAAAGACCAGAGTGTGGTTAGTTGCATCAGCTGAATTTTCCTGTGTTTTCCAGGTACTTTCCTATGTAATAACACATCATATGAATGAAAGATAATTGTAGGTGTGTTTATATACTCTTCGGAATGGTTAACAGTATTTAACAACTTGCAAATTATAAATCTGAGGGAATTGTTAGAAAATTAAATGAAACATTATCAGCAAAAAATAGAATGTAAATGTTACCTTATGACAGAGTTGTTTTACTTACTGTTTAGTTGTCTTTTGATGTTTGCCTTGCTTCTGGATGTCATAATTCTGGTTGTAAACAGTATTTATTACCAAGGAAATTGCTTGCTGCTAAAGTACTTCATGCATCATTTTTGTGAGGATTCAGTAGCAGTGAGAGATAATTTGCAGGTAGTAGAGATTGTAATTAATATAAAATTTTTGGTTGCTATTTAAATAAGAATGCAAAGGACAAGTTTTTGTCGATTTAGCAACTCTTTATCATCATGGATGTTAGAGTGAAAATAGAAGTGTACATTTCTTTTTTGAGAGAGGATACTGAACCTACTTAAAGCAGCAGACCAGGTCCCT
Organism: Sclerurus mexicanus; assembly: GCA_013396755.1. Classification (NCBI taxonomy): domain Eukaryota; kingdom Metazoa; phylum Chordata; class Aves; order Passeriformes; family Furnariidae; genus Sclerurus; species Sclerurus mexicanus. Next base: position 182,403 of record VWZF01006301.1, on the reverse strand, counting down.
ACCAGCAGAGGGAGTTAATATTGCAAGGGATACTATCCTTGCACTTACCTTGCATCACTGCAGTTTGAAGGAAAAATACTGTGAAACATCTCCTGCCCACCTTTCTTGCTCACCTTTAATACTCAAAGCAAAATACTGAACTGAATAACAATTTTATTTAAATATTGCTTGTTCACACTTCCATGAATTAATATGGGTGTGAAGAATATTTTAAGTGAGTATATATTGGTCTCTTTCTACTTGGTATTATTACTGAAAAATATTTAATTGATACGGTTTTCCTGTAGTTCAGGAACAGAGCAATTCTGCAGTACAAATACTATTTGCTGATTCTACTACTTCTCCTTAATAGAAGTCTATGACAGTTTGATCCGAAAATGGTATTCTAAGCTGATGAATAAGGTGTCTTGGAGAACGTATAAAGAAGTATTATGTGAAGGATAGCAAACCACAGTCAAATACACAGGCTGAAATTTTTATGTGGATAAATAGTTACTAGTTCTTGTTCTAAATTCTGTTCCTTTCCTCTCTGACAGAAACTATACCAGTATCCTCCTCCACAGACTGGCAAGCAGCTTTTGGGTTTGGTTCCTCCAAACAGCAAGAGGACGACTTAGGGTTTGACCCATTTGACATCACCCGCAAAGCCTTAGCAGACCTGATCGAGAAGGAACTGTCAGTCCAAGACCAACCTTCCCTTTCGCCCACATCTCTTCAGAACCCTACCCCACACACTACAACTGCCAAAGGGCCAGGCTCCGGATTCCTGCATCCTGCTGCACCCGCAAATGCCAACTCTCTCAGTAGCACCTTTCCAGTCATGCCACAGAGGTTCCCACAGTTTCAACAACATCGAGCAGTTTACAACTCCTTCAGTTTTCCAGGCCAAGCAGCTCGCTATCCTTGGATGGCCTTCCCACGCAATAGCATCATGCACTTGAACCACACAGCAAATCCCACCTCAAATAGTAATTTCTTGGACTTGAATCTCCCACCACAACACAGCACAGGTCTGGGAGGGATCCCTATATCAGGTAGGTGAATTGGGACAGCTGTGAATATGACTTAATTCGTGCTTTAAGCTTCTCTGAGCCAGGACAGGAAAAGGGAATAGCCAGCTACAAGTGGTAGAGTGCTGTCTCTTGACTGTCATACTAGGTTTATGAACAGAGGGAGGAATATTGTTTTAAATAGGCCCTTTCCATTAAAAAAAGAAAATGTAACTGGATATTTAGCCTTGTAATATTGAGCTTTATAAGGAAGGTGGAGTATTCTGTGCCCGCTTAATTTTGTGCCAAAGCAGATTGGTATTTTGGTTCTTCAGTCATGCCAGACTGGCTATCCTTAAGAATAGGCCCTGGAAGCACATTGTGACTTTCATATTGACATGCAGGTGCTGACCAGAGTTTTTAAAATCATTCAAAAAATTGTAATGATGGTAATTTGTGCCAGATGTCTTGGCTGGATTGTCCCTCTTGCGCATAACCAAATGGCCGCACAATAAAACATTCAGTGCTGTTCATTTCTGTACTTTAGATGGCCTTAATATTATGCTAATCTTCCACTGAATGGATGCTTGCAATGTGTGTGAGAGGATTCATCCTGATTGTAAGGGTTGTGATGTTGGAGAAAAACAAATGTGCAGTCAGGCCAGTTCAGGCTGCCCTGAATGGATTAATAGGCTCTTGCATCAAATGTTACAACTAAGGAGCTAATTGCAACAATAATTGTCTTGATTAAAAATTCACTTCTGGAGTTTGAAGTCCTTTCATGCTTCTGATTTGGCTTGGTCCACACAGATTCTCTTCTTGTAATGGGGAACAGTTGTACTAAATGTATAAGGAACTGTAGGTAGAAAGTCTGTGTTAGCTCTTTGTAGTATTGAGATGGAGAATGCTGCTTCTTGAGATGTTACCAGTGTTTTTTTCTTTAGTCGGGATTTACAAGTACTAGCTATACTATAAGAAAACGACCTAGAAAAAGTCAGTGTGTGTTTCTGATGCTCTAGAACAAGAGCTGATTTTGGCTGTTATTTTCCTGCGTTTTGTCCTCTTTGAAGGCTTGTTGTAGCTACAGTACAGCTGTAGGGTCTTTATACTGATTCAAAGTATAAACATGGTCCAGACTACAAGTGCAAGTAGTTTAAAACTCCTTATATACTGGCAGTGGCAAAGTTTTAAGCCTGAAAAAGAAAAAGTTAACTTTTGGTGTGGAGTAAAAACTGCATCCATAGCTGCAATATTGCTCACTTTCCTCTAAAGTACATAGAACTTTCAGAAACACAGCAAAACATCAAGTTTCAACTCCACTATTCTGTTCTAAACACTTCTGGTTTGAGGGACCAGTGACAAGACTACCTTATGAACTGATGGGACCAGATAAATCCTTTAGTTTTGAAAAAAATCTGTTCGTAGTACAAGTTGATTCTATTTTTGCAAAAGTATTGCATTACTTCAATTTTAGTTGACAGTTTGAAAGTGAACCTTTCTGTGTTTGTAGAAGACTTGTAGATCTTTTTTACAGCTTCTGATGAGCAAGTTGTGTTGTGTTGGTGGATGCACAGCCCAGGCCATGTACTTCCCCCATAGTTTTTAAGGCAACAGAATTGCTATTTAAGTATGTTCTTTTTTGTATGCAACTTCTGCAACCAATTGATCTCAAAATATTTTTGGCAATTACAGTGCTAAAAGCAAAATAAACATCTGCTGTAGTCTCTATGGAAAGTTCCTTTTAGTTGGTTTTAGTCTCTTGCTGTAGAAAACATTGTTAGTTGCCTGGATGACAATTAGGTAGCAGCAGTTGCTGCAGTGCAGACACTTCTCAGGTGATGTATCAAAGCTGACATGCAGATCTTGAAAAAAGAATCATTTGTACAAACACAGGTTACTCCTTTTTTCTTCTCCTGCTGCCAGAATCAGCTGAACTCGTACAGTTCTGGTTTTGTTTGCTGGGTTATGGATTTGTATTATTTGTATGTTATTTAGTGGATAGGGTTTTCTTTACTGACCTAACTGCTTGAGAAGTGCATATAATTTGAAAGTCGGGAGATGACCTCATCCCTTCTTTGTGTGCTCATTTAATAGTTTTCAGTTTATTGATTATTCTGTCTTTTCTAATCTGTATCTAGTATACAGGTCTCTCAACAAATTCCTTTTGTGTTCTTTTTGAAAAAAGAATTCCTGTTCTTTGTTTGCTTTTAATTTTATCAGTAGCGAGTATATAATTACAGAATTTTTCTTGTTTCCTCACTTGATTTACAAGTACAAGTCTAGTGGGGTTGGTGCAGGAAAGTGGTGTACAAGTACAGAGAACTCATGTCTATGAAACTTTATTACAGTGCTTTATAACATACTCTAGCTGACCTGCTAGCAAGGCAGTGCATATCATAATAGCTATTTAGCAGCATGGAGCAATTGGTTGTAGTACACCTGAAGCTCCTTTTTCTTGGCTCTTTAGTTAGTCTGTATTTAGGGTGTTTTAGTCAATATCATCACCTCGGTTGTTGCAGATGTACCAGCAAAAGAAACCAAGAAATATTTGTATGTGACATGTTAAATGTAATTTGCTGAAGCTCCCTTTTGTTTATATGGGAATCAGAGCTGTGCTGTATTCATAACCTTAGAGGTAGGGCTGTTTTGTGATTTGTACCAAATTTAAATAGAGGGACACAGGCACTACCTACATTTTTAGAAATTTTTTCTAAGGTCATTTAAAAATAATTTCTATGTGAAGTTTAGTTGCCTGTTTCTCAGAGGAATTAGTATTTATTAACTAAATCTGTGGTTTCCAGTGAAATGACATGATTGACTTAATAGTTTTATTATACATATACTTCAAATGTGTTATATTCATCAGGCATATGTTTGTCCCCAGCCTATATTTAAATGAACTTTTTGATTGATTCCCAGAGAACGTTTTTTTTTTTCCCCTCTCCCTACTGTATGATTTTGCAGACTGTAGCAGATGTTACATGTTGTCATTTTCAGGGACAATTTAGGCTTATTGCTGTTCTCTGGTGTGGGGTTGATTAGATGGTTTACTCTGTAATTATAACTGTGTAACTGTGCATCAGGAGAAAAGTTCAGTGACTTCTTCATGGATGGCATGTTTGTTGCTAAAAGCAATCTTACCCTAGATTGTGTGCAAGCTATTCTAAGAATATTGGACAGTAGCTATTCTTTGTTCCGCAGATAATGCCAGAGAAAAGATTGATTCACTGACAGTAATGTGAGTGGGTGTGTGCCTTTATTTTTATGTTACTATAGAATAACAGGAAACTGTTCGTAATCTGATAACTAATACACTATCATCTTTGCTGCCCCACTGCCTGCTGGTGTGTTCAAAAATAATTGGTACAGTATGGGATCGTAAAGTAGGTTTCAGATTGAGTATATTTTGAGACAGATGCTTATAAAATGAGATGTATGCATATTAATAATGTGAAAATAGAAATATATAGTTTTATTTCTGCAGTTTACTGAGTGGTTGGTAGTCATTGATTTTGCTACATAGAAAATGTATAGGACCAAATTTACAGAGTTAGAAGTAGTAGGAAAAAGTTGTCCACCTTTCCTGTCAGTTCTGCGCAAGATGAAGTACTTGACATTTTGAAACACTGGCTATTATTCCATTTATTAATTTCATAATTGTCCTGAATGTAATTTTAAATTAGCAAAAACTTGTTAGCACTTATGTATTCAATAATAATGAGATAGTTTGAACTTTTCCAAGATTGTTACACAGTAAATGTGTGTTTTCTTCCCAAACAAATAATTGAAACCACTGAGTTGGAAGGGACCCACAAGGATCATGAAATCCAATTGCTAATTCCACAAAGAGTAACCTAAAAATTAAACCATACATCTTGAAGCATTGTCCAAATGCTTTTTTAACAAAGACAGGCAATTTATATATCATACATTTATTGGAAATCTAAATCGAGGATAGATTCAAGTGAGCACAGAGACAGCATAAAGCATAAAAAAATTAAACTCAGTTTAGTGTAGGGGAAGAAAAAAGTTTTACCCATGGTCCTTGAAGATAAACACTGTAAAGTTTGTCAAGATATTTTAGCCGTGAAACTGACTGATGTGGAGATGGCAGTAGGTTTCTGTGACCTGTTTCTGAATCTTTACATTCAAGCCCCTTGTTTTGAAAAGTCTGTGTAGTATAATGATGAATCAAAATTTTATTCTCTTGAGACGTTTCGGTGTTCTGGCTTACATCTGTAGGACATGTACAGCCTAACTGATGTTACTACATGCATTTAAAGATGAGACAATAAACAGATAGACAGCTTTATTAATTTTGGGTACCACTCAGCATTGTCTGTGGTAATGGTGTTGCATTCCTTATCAGGATACTGATCAGCATGCATGTTTTCAAGTCATGCCTGCATTTAGGTTTTTGTGAAGCAATACCTGGTAAGAGGGAGGGGAGGACAAAGCAATGAAAGCTTTATTAAGAAGGTCCAACTTCTTTCCACTTACTCTAAGTCCTGATGTCTTCCATTTCTAAACAATCTATGGTGTTGCATCTCCTTCTTTAAATCTTCTGGCCTCTGTGCCCCTCGGTATTGAAGTTGAACATCAAATCTGTTCTTGCCTAGTACTACCTTTTGGACAAGATTTTAGTAATACAAGGGAAGATCCCCATGTGTTGGCTATGATCATGTTATTTAAAGACTTCATTTAGAGCACACAAAAGGATGAGATAGCAGAATTAGTGTTGACATGCTTTCCCTTTAATACTAAGAGTCATCATCTGACTTTGTATTTTCTCATAACATAACTGCATTTCTATTTGAGGCACACATTTCTTATTTGGCTATGGGGTTTTTTTACTCTGTCTCCTCTCGCAGGGTTGATTCTATCTCCTGAACCAAAAAATCCACCACGAAAACCCCCCTGTGTCTTGTTTTATACAGTCTCAGAACAAACAACAACAAAAAAAAAAAAATCTGTGTCATAGCAGCTGACATTTTTCTGTGGTCTCAGGGTAATAATTTGATCTGGGGCTTTTGGTATGCTTTGCTACTGTGCCTTTTTAAAAGAGAGTTTGGTTCGTGTGGTATGGCTGTTGAATTCAGCATGTTGTAAAAATTAAAATTCTCCAAATGCTATGTACAAAGTGTATCTGATCCCATACCCTAGCACCAATCAATGTGACTTAGACATTGCTGCCTTACATCCCCTTTATTTGGATACCGTGGTCGAAAGAGCCTTTTCCTTTACTTTTCCTCTTGACCTGACTGTATGTGGAAGGTATAATACCTGCTTTGAGTATTAACTACCTTACTCTTAACAGTAAGAGATGCATTGATCCATGAATTTTTCTGTCCTGATCCTTTAAAGAAGACTGCTTACTCACTTGGTCTTCCTTTGACATTTGGCTTTCCCACAGCAGCTGGACAGAAAGCATGGCTGCTGAATGTAGTCTTTTCTGTGCCCCCTGGTTAGATCTGTGGCTACCTATAGCTGAAGTCTTTCTCTGATTAGGTATATATACTGAAAATAGGACATCTGGCAAAAATCTTGGCTGATACACTTAACAGTTGTAGGTGCCACATGGTGCCTCCAAAGGCTTCTGTCTTTTCCAGAGTGCAGAGCAGCTCCTCAGAAGTGGATTTGTTGCCCTGATAACAGGGTCGCTCCTCATTTGAAACCGCTTTGCCATTGTTAAATGAAAAGTGCCTTTTTTAAAAAAAATCCTCAGCTGCTTCCATTACTGCTTTTACTGATCCTTGTGTATCCTGTTTTCCTCAACAACATGACTGTTGTTAGTGCAGCCTTAGCCACTGAGTATTTTGTTCTTCTCATCAGTGTTTATGCTCACTGCCTCTCATTTTTTTCAAGGGAAGCTCTTAGGTCTCCACCTTTCTTCTTAGGAGATGCTGTGTGTATCTCCACCCTGAAATTGATTCTCCTTTTAACCATCATAACTAATTTTCTATTTCACTGGTGAGGAGGAAGTGTTTGGCACAATTCAATTTGAAAATAAACTTTTGGATTGCTCATTTCTGTTTCTTTGGAGGAGTTCAGTGGGGTTTTTTTATGCACTCAGGATGGTGCTCCTAGGTTTAAAATAAATTAAATGGAAATGGGATTTCAGATTAATTTCCAAAATATTAAATCAGTGTCAAGATTGAAAGCTGCTATAGATATTTCTCTTTTTACCTCTGGTGTCTTGTCCCTTAACTCCCATAGACTTTCTACATTTACTACTAAGGCCTGGCTTCCTTAGTGTAATCCTATAATGATTTTCTCTGAGAACTTCATCCACAGCACCTGTCCTATAAGTCCAGCTACTTCTCCATCTGTACCAAAATCTCATCTCACACACCCACCTTTCCCTTCCAGAGCCTTTTCAGTGCTTATATTGCAACTGTTTTCTAAACGCTGTGGAATTTTTTTCCTGTGATTGTATGGGTGATACTGTTTCAAATAAGGCTTGATACATAAATATGTGTCCTCATCTCTGAAGCTTGGTTTTAAACTCTTACAATTTTTTTAGAATATTGGATTGCAAGATTATTAGTCATGGCAGTGAAAGACAGGCATCCTGCTTTTTTGAGTAGTAAGATGCCTATATTTAAATGTGTAATTTTATTTTGGAGGAGGAAAATGTGATTTAAAAAATGGGGGGAAAAAAGTTCTCCAGCTTCTCTTGGATGCAATGTGTCAGAGGAATGACTAATCACATTAACACTACAAGATCTGAAATAAATATCGAGTTGGCTGAAATAGGTGGCCTGAGTAGCTGACCCAGTTTGCATTCTGGACCATCAGTCCTGACAGCTTTTTTAGTAACTCTTCCCAGAAACAGGGAGAAATGAGCAGATGGGAGATAGTTCACATCAAATTTTCTGTTTGTGTCTGTAGTAGTGTCACCAGAGGAGCTTCAGCTGCACTAAATGTCAGGCCCTGTGTTTTAGGGATGGAAAACTGCATTTATTGCTTACAGAATCTCTTTAGGACTGGTTCACCAAAATTTAGAAAGGTTGTTTCCCTTCACAGTTAACCCATGTGATCTCGGGATGGCTCGCGGTAGCTCGGTTGTCTGGTGTGGTGTGTTTCCCTCTTCCAGCACGCAGGTGCTTAGCCTTGGGGTGCTGTGTTCTTTTAGACGCCTTTCTGAAATACAAACTGGCACTTCAAAGTATACAATAAACCACTGCCATGATTTAAAAGGCGCAATTGTCTTAGTGATGTTAAAAACATGCCATTTTTCTTTCAAAGATTGGAAATAAGTGCACTTGGCAGTGCCACCTGTTGGTAGCAGTGTCTGAGAAGAGGCTGTGCCTTGGCATGGACCTGAAACTTTGGCTCCTTTTAAGTCCATTGCACATAATTTCAGTTATGACAGATGCATTTCAGCATCAAGCAGAAACAGTTCATAGGCCTTCTATGTAAACTTTTTGAAAATGTATCAACTTGAAAAGCCATCGAGAAAGAGCAAACATAATCTTTTTAAAAAATGTATTGTGGGAGGAACATAAAGGAAATACTCTGAAGGAAAATAGCAATTGAAAGAGCAGCTTTACAGAAAGTGTTCCTCTTCCCGGTGATGCCAAATCACATTTGAGGGCAAAAAACAAAAAATCTTTTCAATCCTTTGCCATCTCATGGTTCCTTCTACATCACAGCCTCATTTGAACTTCAGCTTGTCCTCAAAGCAGTTATTTAAAAAAAACCAAAAAGCACCCTGTATTTAAAAATTAGGTCACCTCTATTAGAAGACAGCATTTAGTAATCAGAATGAATTTCATGTCATGGAAGATGAAAATTCAGCTTTCTTGCAGTTTATCTAATTTTCCCACAGAGTGATTGAAATAGGCTACAAATATGTATCTGCCTTGCTTGCTACAAATGCAGAAAAATTAAAAAAATTACTGTATCATTTGTCAAAGTAAGCTTTCATTATGCTTATGATTGTGTCACGCTCTGGAGCAGAGGATTGTTTGGTTGGATGTTCCTGGAATCCAGAATCTCTGTAACTAGATAGGCTCTTGCTGATTATAAGTAGAGGTTTAAGATCTGATTGTTTTTCTTTGCCATTTCTCCTTACTGCATTGTGCATAGGGCATATTTAAAACATTTTGTTTTTATTTGTGCATATATCTATGCATGTACCCAGAAATACATTTGTAGAGATGGGATTTTCATTTGAAGTCAAAATTTGTTTTTTCTATTGTCAGGCACAGTAACCTGGTGAGACTGAACCCTGATACATGATGTGAGAGAAAGCAGCTTAGGTTAAAACGAACTTTTTTTCTTGGATGAATGGAATTGCATGCTTTCTGAGCTTTTCAAGCAAATTGTTCTGTATGCAGGATTCCATATCTGTTTCCTTTGTTTCAGTGTCTTAAGTCTTTGTGCACTTAGTTTAGATCTATGGTAGTTTTTAAGATTATCAGCATCAAGAACTAGGTATTTGCTTATGGAGTCCTTTTTTTGGATGAGAAGGATCTTGTTAGTTCACATAAAAAAAGCTTATTTTTTGACTAAGATGGAAGCATTACAGAGATATTGTCTTGTTTTGTGTGCAGTACAGTGGCCTCCGGCTTGAATCAAGTCCTGCAGAGTTGACCACTATGTGGTTTCGGCAATAAACTAGTGAAAAGTCAGTAATAAAAAATAACAGGATACTCTGGAATCATCTGGCAGGAATTCAAGCGTGTTTTTCAAAGCAAGTTATAATCTGAATTTGAAATTTCCTTATAGCTTAAAATTGGGTGGCTGACTGCTGTAATTATGTGTTAGATTTGGTCTCTTGAACCATGGCAAGTATAAGTCAATCGTAAGAACTCTTCAGAATAGTTAATGTAAAGTTGCTTTTCTCAAATCTAATAAAATTCTGACACTGTATGTGCAAGCAAATACGAGTTTTTGTATTGTCCCCATACTAGTGCTATAGAAGGCATTTCCCCTGAAAATAAATGGCATTTTCTGACTCATAACGTTTATTTAGTCACGGAAGGCTTAAAAGATGTGCTGTCAGATCCTCATCAAAAAGGAAAATTATTTAGATAAACTTATTTTGCCCTTTTAAGTGTATTCTTCAGAATTCAATATAATCCTCTTCTACTTGATAGCTTAGCTAATTGTCAAGTTAAGTTGCAATTGAATAATAGTGTGCTTTTGTTTACATGGCTCTCTTTTAAATTGGATGAAAATAATATAACCGTGGAAATTAATGTGGAGTTGAGATAAAAGGTGCTTTACTGGCATTATTTTAAAGCTGAGGGTAGACTGGTATCTGTTGTCCGTCAAAGCCAGTTTTGTAGGTGTGTGTACATGCATAAATGTGTGTGAACGTATGTGTGCTGCTTTCTTTCCCTAGCTCATAGAGCTTATGACTTTAAGGCTTCCATTTGAAGTCCGCACTGTGGAATCACACTTAGCTGTTTTTGTGAATTGTCAAGTTATTTCCCATGTATAGACAACATTTGTGAGGCTTTTAAATGTTCCCTGCAAACAGCTTTGTCTTCTAGTGTTCCTGTCACTTGCTTATCTCCCTGATGTGAAGTGGCTACTTGCATTCCTGATGGGCAGCACTGCTGTTTAAATGTGGGCAGTTTCAATCTTCTCTAATCTGCCAGTGACATTCTCAGGCCTTTGTGAATGGATGAAGCTTCATTGTTTGGTTTAAGCATTGTGGGATTCCTAGCAATCACACATACACAGAATCATTGAAGGCTGAGAGTGAAATCCTTCAGACCATAGAAGTTTAACTGGGATTTTATTCGTGCTTTTAAAAATTGCGTGAGGAAACAAGCTTATTATTCATATTAAAGTGACATGGTACAGCATAACTGTTTTGTTGATGGTTGAGTATATAAGCTTATAGATGAAAGGCTTTTGAGTTTTTCTAATGTGATGGGCATAATTCCTTTTTTGGATGTGGTAAATTGTCCTTGCCTTCTCTTTCCCCCTCAAAGGGAAATATTGGACTACTGTTTGCAAAACAGAAATACCAGTAGTGGAAAGTCATTTTGAGATGAAAATAGAGAAGCCTCAGTCACTTCTTGGAATAGGGCAACAGGCTGTTTCAGGGAAAGCACGTACTATCTGTGATACCTGCTAACATGGTAGCACAAAGCATGGACTGGGACCAGGGATGTCACTTCAAAGGGTATGCTTCTCCAGGGGCCCCATTTGTTTCTGATTGAGTTGAAAGACTCCTGGTGAACTCTTCCTGGTAGTCTTTCCCATTCTTTTTTCTTTCCTCTCATGCTTCTTTGGCATCAAAATTGTTACTGTACAGTGTCCTTGAATTTTGCACAAGGGCCTTTTTACAGGCAGGTTGTTGAAATAGCTGTGCTCTTACCGAGTACACCTTGATAGTCTGTGCTGCTTTTGTTGCTACTCTGTGCAGTCAGGTATGTGGCATGGCTAAGAAGTTTATTTTTCTCTCATGTGACGATTTTCCTCTGAATTTATTTTGCTTATTTGCAGCTTTTCTGTAGTTGACACAGTTGTGTGTCTTGATCACACACAAGGCATACTGATGCATTCCTAAAAAAGAAATAATTGCAGGTCTGCAGAACTGCTTGCTTTTCGGCTAGACTAGAATATTTAGGACTCTTGGCATAAAGATATTCAATAGTTTTACACAATTAGTGCAAGATTAAGCTCTTGTAATAGTTTGGAATATAATTTTGGCAGAGCAAAGAAATAGCCTTGCTTTACACTTAAGAGTCTTGTGATCTTTGCTATTAGTCATATTTTTTAAGCATGTACTGTGTGAATTTTTCTGTTGATTTGGCCATGGGCTTGTATCAGAATTGAGGCAGTAATTTGAAATGGTCCAGTCACTGTAAGATACTCATTTTAGAGAGCTTGTTTCACAGCAAGTGAACTCTTAAGTTGTGCTATCCCATCACCCTCAGTATAAAAGATCAAGTGCATCAGTGTCACAAATGTGACACAGCCAAATCCGAAACACCTTTGGGTCTGCATTGTGGTGTCATTATCAGAATTTTGAAAGTCACAAAGCAGCTCATGTCAGTGCAACATATGCTTGCGCAAACATCTTCTAAAGTATTGATTATGTACAACAGAATGTTGTTCTGGCTTGGCCATCATCCTCTGCACTGTCTTCCCCCCCAAATACACAGTGCTTTGCCCAGTTTGAATGAATAGTGTTCAGGCATTGCAGGTAGAGAATAATGAGGTAATGCTACCAGGCTGTCTGGCAGGATATAGTAATTGGGCAATGATTTTATTTAGAAATTCATTAAATTATCGATTTTTATACAGATTAATGTTCAGGCTTCTCAATTGTATTCTTTAAGTTAACTTTAAATATTTATTTAAATTGGATGGACAATTTGTGTTTGTGATGAAGTTTGTTTTCCTTTCCTTTTCTCACTCTAAGACAGTGGTTGACTTCGAAAATTTTACATACAAGTGCTTTTATTTCACATTGACATACATACCACCAGACACAGGAAAATTTCAGTGCTAGAACTGTGCAGTCTGTTCACCCCCATAAATACAAGTTTCCACTAGACTAGGCAGGATTACGAAATGCACATGGAGGGAAGACTGGAGTTCAGGATGTGTATTTGGGCCAATTTGTCATGTGAATAATGGTGCTTTCAGTGATGCTTCACCAGGACATTGTCTCTACTGGGAGACAATGCTGAGGCATGAGGGGAGGAATCTCATTTATTTTTGTGTGTAAAATACTTTCTTTGCAGTCAGCTGGGTTTTACGTTTTTTTCTTCTGTTTTCCCACTGTTCCCATGAACATGCTGCTTTAAATTAAGTAGATTAAGATGAAAGTAGATGGTGTTTTCACTCCTTGAGAGAGGGAAGCAATGGTGTGTTGGTTCTTATGCTCCTGGTTGTAATGTCCAACTGAGAGGACTGCTAAGAGTCAAGAAATTACTCCCTCCAAGCAATTAAGTTTAGAAGTAGGGAAAGGTAATAGGTAAATGCCCTTTTTAATAGATCTGTGTTAACTGAGAGCTAACCTTTTCTCATTTTTAACTATGGTACTTAGCTTTATGGTGAAGTACAAACAGGAAGAACAAAGTAGCTGGTGGATGAGTAGCGATTTCTGAAGGTACTTATTTTCTTCATTTGGTGAAAGTAACTTTTGTCTCTGGGGTGGACTTGGATTTTCACTTAGGCTCTTGTTTAAAACTTCGCAGATTCCAGCAAAGACGTTCTGATTTAGTTGTTGGGTTTGGATGTTGGTGTGTGGTGCCTGGAGATTGCTCATGTTCTATCTGGGTGCTTTATCCAACATGGCCAGTAACTGAGGCCTCAGAGAGTAGTACATAGTGTTGTAGAGCGTTGAATTCTCTATTAATCCCCTCTGCTTTAACACCTTTAAGCATTTTAATCCCTTACCGGCTTCCATATTACAAAAATAATTTAGTTTTGGCATTTTTCCTTAGAGGCTGAGAAAGCTTTGGTCATGTTTGATGTTTTAATTTTTTTTTTTAAACTCTGCATTTATTAGCTAAGCTGGAAAATGTTGTTACAGACACCTGAATAATGTGCTGCTTGGGTTTTGGGGTTTTTTTGTGTCAGAGGGCAGTGTTTTTGCCCTAGCCTGCCTTTCAGCCCCACAGACCCAGCTGTTTGGAAAAGACAGTAAATTTCTTTTAATTCCTTATTTTGTCACTTTTGTACCCAGGACAACACGTAAGTATTTTCTTAGCCCAAGACAGCCTAAAGCCCTGCAACATTTATTTTCCTATCCTGTTCCTTATAACGTCTTGCAGGCTTTGTCTTCATTAGACTTTCTTAATGACGTGTTGCCAGTGTGTAGTGTATTACATGCTTATATTCTTGTATGTGAGTTTTGAGAGCCTGTTGGGCATCAGTAATCTCCATGACTGAGACCATCAGGAGCATGCAGATCCCCAGCTCACAGGTACTGAGATGAGTATACTCACTCATGTGTGGACCCAAAAAGCATTTTTTCTGTGCTTTTCTGCATTGTAGTAGAAGTGAGTAATTGAACAGGGCTGTGTTTCTTTGCAAAGTTGTTGGAAGCAGCAGTGAGAAAATAAAGTGGAAACTAATGGTGTACCATGCAGAATCTGTTAAAATTATTCCTGTGATTATGAGCTGACTACTTTTGTTCTGAAAAGTTAATTTAGAACTTGTCTCAAATGGGTTTATGAATGTTCAAGAGGGTTGTGAACAAGTATGTATCGAGGACATTTTTGACTAATACTTTTGAAAATTTTGATTTATTATTTTTAGCTTTGGGATTGTAGGTTTTGATGAAAAATGTGTTGTACTAAATTCTTCAAAGCATTTATTTTGTACATTAGAATTGCAAAGGAAAAAGTAGGAGCTCTGGAAGGAGCAGGAAGTAGATTTGATTTAGAGTAGGAGAAATTAAAGCAGAAGTGAAAGTCAGTTGTAGGCATCATAGCTTGATGCAAAACAAACACAGAAGGAATTGCTGCTAAACCTGCATTTTTTTCACCCCGAGGGACTTACACACCAGGCCCCAAAGAGCACATTGGTGCACGCAGTGTTAGATACAGTCATACTTATGTCTGGGGGCTTGATTGCATCTTTGTGCTAGGGTGTTACTATAAAGATGTTACTTGCTTGAGGCAGAGCTTCAGTTTTCTTAGGGCTCTTTTTTCTTCCTGTCACACTGAAAATTTGAACTTTAGATATAACATGATACATGTAGTAACAGGCAGGCTTTTGGGTTTGCTTCCATTGCTTGATTTTTTTACCTGTCTTTTCCTTTTTTATGGGAATGCATAGGCGTTATCTGTCTTCCTGATGGAGGTACCTCATGCGTAACCTGAGGACAAGTGGCTTCCCAACCTCAGCCATTGAGTGGGGATAACAGCAGCTCACTATAAACGTTCCAGAGTCTGTGGTCAAGTGTATTCTGTGAACTTGCCCAGGCACAGAGCAGGATTTTCTTAGGACACTCTTTGCATCTGTGCCATTGTCCCTGTCCACACTCCATGTGCAGCATCAGTCTGTCTGGCCACAGACATTCTAGGTATCCGTTGCCATCCTGCAAAATGGGGGCACTTGCGTGTGTAAATGGATGTTTGTGCTAGAACAGCCGTATCAAGCATGCACAGGGTTAGAAACGAATGCATTGCTTCAACAGCCGTCATAAACCAAGTGAGAAGAGCAGATTTGCATAATAATTTGTTTTGAAGTTCAGTTGGTGACTTGGACTGAAGTAGAACTTGCTATGATTTGTGATTGAAGTTGCTTGTAATTCTGTACAGAAGCAGAATCTTTATATATAACGTTTATTCTAAAAACCTCTGGCCTGGAGAGGAAAAGTTCTGCATGGGAAACAGGATTTCAAGAAGTAGATTTTTTGGTTTGGTTTTGTTTTTGGTTTGTTCCCCCCCACCTTCCCCCTGCCCTGTAGTTACAAAAAGGTGATTGCTCAAGAAGTCATTTCTTTCTGAGCATTCAGCTTTACAAATGTTGCCAGGGTAGGTTTTGATAGTAATTGAGACTGCTTTCTTACTCTGCAATACAGAGTTGCAAGTTAGTGATATCTTCTAATTTTCTGTGAAGGTTTAAATCTCTTCTGTTGTTGATGAAGTAGCAGTGTTGTATAAGTATCTCTCTAGAACAGTTCTGATTGACATCAAGGTCCTTTCTTCAAGTAGGATAAGCAGAGATGTTTTTTAAAAAAAACAAAAAACAAAACAGACCCCCCCAAAAAAAACCCCCAAAACCTGTTGTATTCTAGGTATTTGTCAAAAAGACAACCATGTGCCAACGTACTACACAACACTTCTTTTTAAATATATTTGACCACAGGTTAGTCAAGTGTGACTTTTTGTATTGACTGATGAATACTAGAATGCCTGTGTTGTGTTTGTTTTGCCTTGAGATTCTTAAACAAGAGATGGATCACAGAACCTGATAATCTGTTCTAGATAGCATGGTGTAACTTTTGTGTTCAGTGATCTTTGGCTGTAGTGCTAACAGCCACATTATCCTGTTGTCCTTTATCAATACATGTCCTGAAACATTTAGGCAAGTAGTTGAGACTTGATGGTTTTGGTGTCCAGCTGGTTTGCTTCTAACCAAAGTTTTGAGGATGTTGCTGTGTCGGGAATTATTCTGAAAGATCTCTATAAAGAATTTTCACTACTGTTCTTCAACTGCAAGAGGAAATTTCACTCCCTCCAACTTCATTACCATTTCCTTTGGAAGAACATCTGTAGGGCTGTGAATGAGCGAGCTATAACAAAACAAAAGACTTTTGTGATATTCCTCCGCCTCCCTGATTTCTCATGTTCGGTTTCTATTGCAAAGCCCTACCTAGCCTTTCTTCATTTTGATAAGCATCAGACAAAACAACCCTTTTAAGCCTGCTGCCCATTAATAAAGCAGCCAAATTGCAGCAGAGGTATCCTCATCAAGTACCTGGTAGATTTTCCACTATTAGTAATAGAGGACGAGCCACTGTGCCTTTGATTATTCGAGTCTCTGAACTGAAACGTGGCAGTATGTATTGGGGAAGGAGTTAAATCTTTCTCCTGTTCCCTTACACATAGTTTAAAACCTGCCAGCCCCTCTGCCTAATTCATCAATCATGGAAACATTGATCCTAGTTTTTGGACAGGGAAAGTATTAAATGCTTAGCTTAAAAAGTAAAAGCAAAATCCCATACCCCACCAAAGAAGGACATCTGTTTCTAACTTCAGCTTTTTATTTTTTTATCTTTCATTTTTTTTGTTGGTAAATCTCCCAGACAACAGCAGTTCTGTAGAGAGTTTAAATATGAAGGAATGGCAGGACGGGCTAAGGGCACTTCTACCGAACATTAACATCAACTTTGGTGGACTGCCCAATGCTTCTTCCCCCTCCAACGCCAACCACAGTGTACCAACGTCCAACACTGCCACCACCGACAGCCTGAATTGGGACAGCCCTGGCAGCTGGATGGACCCCGCAATCATCACAGGTAACCGTTTCTCACTCCTTCAGCTCCACTGGCAAACCATCAAATGGGTATTTGGCACAAACTGATTTACATCTGGAAAAAAAAAAGTCAGTATGCGGTGGTCTCTTCCAGCTTCCATCCACAAAACCTCAAGGGTCCAGGAATTTTTGTGGAACTGCTAGGTATAAGTGAGCGTCACTTAGGCCTTTGCAATGCATGCCCGAGACCTTTGCAGGCAGTCAGGTGGAGCAGCACTTTTCTATACGGTCAATCTATCGGTGTCCCTTCTGCTGGATGTCATGTCCGGTATGTGCGCCGCTGGTCCTGAGGCACTGAAGGCAATCACTGGACTTTGTTATTTATAAAGGGACATACTCCACTTGTTTATAAAGCTCTCTTTTATAAGGCTGTCTGGTTGCGTTTCTCTGTTAGAGAGACTGAAGCATGATTGAAGTAGGCAGAGTAGAAGGTGAAGCATGCAGTGTACTGGCAGCTTGGTGTGGTAAGATCATGTTGACAGGGATGCAGTTCTTGAACAGGATGTTGAATAGAAAAATGTTGTGTTTTATTAAGAAGTGCTCTGAGAGTGAACTTTCTCCTATCTGGACATAATGTTAAATGTTTTGTGGGCAAGGTGATTATAATAATGTAAAATGTATTTCTGTACAAACTAATCATGTTTTTTCACTGTTGCTTTTTGTTAGGTTAAATTGACCTCCTTCATGCTCAACTTACTGCTTCTGCTCTGACTTGCCTGTATCCCTGTTTTTTTTCTTCTTTTCATAGGTATCCCAGCCTCCACAGGAAACAGTTTAGACACCCTTCAAGATGACAATCCTCCACATTGGCTAAAATCTCTTCAGGCCCTCACAGAGGTGGACGGCCCCAGTGCAGCGCCATCACAGACGCACCACAGTAACCCCTTCGGCACACAGATCCCTCTGCACAGAGCCAGTTGGAATCCCTACTCTCCTCCTTCAAACCCCACCAGCTTCCATTCCCCACCTCCAGGCTTTCAGACAGCCTTCAGACCCCCCAGTAAAACCCCCACAGATCTACTACAGAGCTCAGCGCTGGATCGTCATTAGGAAAGGAGGAAAAAGAAAAAAAGAAAAATAAGACCCAAAACGTTAGAAATGCAGGAAGTGTCCCACCCTGACTCCTTCCCATGCCCACCTACTGTTCCCTGTCATATCTTTCTTTCTGAAGAATCCAGTTCCTGATCAAACTTCCCCCCCAAATGCAATGCCATCACAGGGTCATGACCATATCTTTTCATTAAGTTTCTGCAGAACCAGTGTTTGGAATACACTGTTTGAAGTATTTTCTAGCCATTCTAAGGAAAAAAAAAAAAAAGAGAGAAAGCAAAATGCAGTCTCAATGCCTAAGGAGAATATTACTGTCTTACGTCTCTTGCACATGAGTATTTCTGCCTAGTGGAAAAGTGTCAATCTGCAGTAGGAGAAAAATGCAATGCAGAATCAAATGCAGGAACATGAAAAAAGTATTTAATTTAAATGAAGTTACTGAACATATGGGGCAGGCAGTGGCCCAGCATTTATTTTGCATTGTGTGGCACTACACAGGGAAATTGCTATGTTGGTGTTGTTTTTTTTCTGTTTGTTTTTTTGGGTTTTTTTGAGCAGGGGATTTTATTGCATCAGTCAGAGTTTGAGATGAAGTGTGTTGAAAGACAAAACACTTACTGCTATGAGTAACTGGCATGTTGCTAAAGAGTGGTTTAAAGAGGGGAGAATAAGATTTTTCTTTAATTTTGGCTTTAGATTTAAAGTAAACTTTAATGTTTTAAAAGTATTCACAGATTTAATACCTAGCATATACATAATATAATTATAAGCAGCTGAAACACGAGTGATATTTACTTCAGTCTTTCTATCTCCTCTGTCGGTCTCTCTTTTTTTTTTTTTTTAAAAAGATTCACCTGATGAGGGCACTCTGGGATAGCACTGCATTGGGGCCACATGATCACCATCAGGAGCAACCTCTGACCTCCTCTGCCTGCAGCTTTTACTTAACCCTGTAGTTTCTGGACGTTTGTGCAGTATTGAAAAGACAGGAAAAAAAGAAACAGATAAATAAACATGGTTATAACCTGACGCTAAAACTAAAACCAAGGAAATGTACCTCTTTCTTCAGAATTAAAACTAAAATCTTAAATAAAACAGAAAACTTGATGATGACTTCATGTTTGCTTTTCAGTTCTTTTAACACTGGATTTTTAATTATTGCATCTGGTAAAACTGTATGGCGTTGCATGGTTTTTTTTTTCTTATTCATCTAAACCAGAGCTACTTTATCATTGGAAATACTGCTTTGCACGGTAACTTTTGTATTGAAGGGTGGAAAAGGCATACATACTTCACATTTTTTAAAGGAATTCTGTTGTCCTTACTCATGGCAATAGCTAGAGGCTATCAGTCTCTAACTGTTAATGGTGATATCCTTTTAAATCTGAAGCATGAAAAACCTGTTTATATTTTCTTAATTAAACACTATGGCACTTGGGGTAGATAGCATGCAATAATGTGCCTGAAGGCTGTGGCAGAGAATTCTAGTTACAACTCCCTGTTTTAGTCAGCATCCTTGCTTAAAGGTGTAAAATATCACTGAACTGAACAGCAGGGGATGAAGAGCTCTTAACATACAGAAGGCCTCTAGTAAACTTAAATATCTCTACCTGGAAGTGTAAAACCGACAACCTTGTGGTTGGGGTGGTTATTGATGAAGCTCGTGAGGATGGCAGAGAGCCTGAAATCCTAGAGATGCCTGTGTAGAAGGATTTCTCACCTGGTGTGAGCTGTGTAGTTCAGGCTTGTAGTCTTCTGAAAATGTTTGCTGCTGGCAGGGCAAGGAGGGAGTTCTGCTGATGAACTGTGAACACCTAAATGGGGTTGGGGGGAGACTGGTCTTTCAGGGAGTGGGAGCAAGTTCTGAATTGATCACTGGACAGAGAAACCAAGTATTGAATCTACATAAAGTAATTCTAAATACCCTGCTTTGCAAAACATCACTTGGCGACTACACGCTTTTGCTCTTCTCACCTAAGTTGCCATTTTAGTGCTGTATTTACTGTCTGTGTTACAGAACCGTATGTACTGGTCTGTACAGGTATTGTTGCTGAGTTGCATGCCCTGGTTCCTTGGGAGAATGTGCATACCCTTCAATGCCAGTGCTCCCCCAAAAAGCAAATGATGTTTTTGTCATCCAGCCATCCCCTGTACAATGGCCCCTGTAACTGCTGGTGGCGGAAGGAGAAGCGCAGCAGGCTGGGAATGGCCTCTCCTGTGGCAGTGCCCGCTGGTGCCCCTGCACTGGGAATGCAGCCTAGCAGGAACAGTCTGCTGGAGGTGCTGGTGAAGATGTAAATGGTCTTTGGTTTAGGGTGGGGGTTTTTTGTCACCTTCCCCAGATGCTAGATATGTTTCTACCTTTAATGTTCTCTTTTAGAAGGGTGCCCTTTCTGACCCTGAAAATAAGCAGGCCTCCCAAAGCAGGTCGAATTGCTTTCTGTGTACCATAACGATTCCTGAAGCTGCTGCCTTCTTCAGTTCTTTATTAGTCCCTTTGTTGCAGTTTAGGATGGTATGCAGGAAACATGTGCCAATGGTCTGCTACCACTGTGCTGCTCAGGAGAGCACTCCCTGCTCCCATACAGCAGCTTGTGTGGTCGGCCCTAGCAACAAACCTTCAGCCCTCAGGAAAAGATTTGCAACTACAACAATTTTTCTCTTTAAGGTGTTGCTTTCCCAAGGAAGATTTTTTTGGTGGGTAACATCAGATTGATGTGTGCTGGCTGCAGCTTCTGCCACTTTTAGCCTAGTTTTACTTGCTGTCTAATGTGGATTCCTGCCTCCCACCAGTTGGGAGCCAAGCTGGTATTTCACTGTTCAGCTAGCTCAACTAGTTTCTCCTGAGGTGGTGTGTTGGGCTTTTAGTAGGTTGTTTTAATTTGGTTTGTTGTGGGTTTTTTTGTTGATTGACTCTCTTCTTTTGGCAAGAAATTCTATACAGGATGCTTTATTGAAAAGAGATCATCTATGTGTCTTCTTTGACCATGTTACCATCTCAGTGCATGCATGGTCTGTTGTTTTGTATATTGTATGGACAGTTGCAGCTCTTTCTTGCATTAAAGCAAAGAACAGTGCTTGGGTAACAGGCTGCTGACAGGACTAGCAACACATGTGATGGATAGTGTCTGGTGATGAAGTTGGAGGAGGAGGATGGGCCATTCACAATTCAGATGTAGTAATTTGAGAGCGTTGCTAGATCAATAATAAGGGTTCCTGCCTTTGGGGGTTTTTTGTTTGTTTTGGGGTTTGTTTTGGTTTTTTGTTTATTATTGTTCTACTTTTTAATATACAACAAGTGAATGATTATTTTCTAGATTACAGCAAGGAATAAAATGTCACCTTCTAGGTAAGGTGAAGAGCCCTTGCATAATTACCGTTTCCTTTTATAACTTCTATTTCCACTTGCAAATCAGGTGTTAGCAGGTATACGCTATTGTAAACACAGTGTCTTGACAGGGCTATTTTAACAATACTTAAAACACCACTGCCAAATCCCATGACATGACAGTTTTTAATCATGAAGTTTTTACTTCCTGAACTCTGAACTTTTTTCTTCTCCATCATAGACTCTCTTGCCTAAGAAGTTTGGGGTTTTTTTTCCTGAAAGGCTTGTTTAATCATAAGCTTTGAAGATGCTGGATTTTCAGAAAAACAGGAGGTGGGTTTGACTGTGTGGTTTTGTTTGGGTTTTTTACAGTTTGGAAGAGCTGGTCATGCTGCTCTGGAGATTTTTGGCTGGGTTTTTTTTCCTTCTGGTAGGGGGGAAAGGGTTATGCATAAATTTCTGTCTTCACCCTTGCAAGGGAGTTTAGAAGAATGCACTTGAAAAGCTTGTAAAACCTGGATGCTTATTGTTCACCCCTCAGGGTACGCAGAAGTTGCCTTAGGTTGCAAAGGAGCTTGAGTTTGGAGTTGGTCTCCAGTACACACAAATCCACTGCATGGCAGGTGTTGTATTGCCTGGGACTGATTCCCTCTGGAGAGAGCTGTAGTGCTGGAATAAAAGATCACTCCTCAGAACTGAGGTGTGTCAAGAAACTGAGAGGAAGCACAATGCCTGAAGGGTTGGGGGACTGGAATTGTCACTGGCTATACTTGAAGGGTGTGTAGGTACTTGTAACTTCTTGAGGGGAATGAACTCTTCTCCAGTCCAGCCACCAGTGACATGAATTTTCAGTGTGCCTAGAGCACATAATGTGAAGTGCTGTTTGGCATGAATCCATGCTTTAGGAGTGGTTGTTGCTTTACATCTCCAGCAGCACGTGGCTGCATGGCTTGCTGTGGAAGTGCTTTCCACTTCACTAGTTTATGGTCATCTGCTCAAGCTGAATGCAGATATAGTAGCACCAAGAGCTTGTGCTCCTTCCTCGTTGCCCAAATCTCAGCATCTCTTTTTCCCTACTTTGGCATGTTCCACTGGTGGGAAGAAGCTCTTGAGTCCTCTTCTGTTAATGGTTGTCACTGTAAACCAAGCTCCTAAAGAGGAAAAAGGTGAAGCATCATCATGGCTTTGGGTTACAATGTAAGAAAAGGTGTAGCCTCAGTATGCTGCAATCTACCTGTGAGAGCAGTATAGATGGGTAAAATCTTAATCTTCCCTCCTTTCTGGGTTTTGCCTTTGCCCTAGGCATAATGCTGTTACGTTTATGTGGCAAAGGGAAGGCTCTTGAGATGGAAATGGCCAAATTAAGTTGTTCCTGTATCAGGGGGGGGAGCTAGAGTGACGTGACGTGTGGGGATGCAGGGGTCTGAAGTGCTGTGTTGTGAAGGTTTGAGGTGAGGTGGGTGGTCCTGGCAGCTACAAATTCATCACTAGCTTTGCTGATGAAAAGCACTGATTGAGGGTGGTCTGATACAGTGACTTAGGTGTGGAAGTCATTTGGACAGAGGTGGTGTCATTGTGGAGGAAAACATAGAAAAGTCCTTTTTAATCTAAAACCTGTGAGAGAGTGATCTGTGTGACGTATGGTGGTCAGGAGGTTGCATCTCCTGCAACACAGATGAGTCTTTTAATGGGAAACAGACATCACATAGTTAGTGTTGCTGTTTTCTGTGAAATCTTGCTAGATTGCTATTTCTTTTCCCCAGTCCTCAGACTTAAACATTTTACAAACACGTCTCCATTTCAGAGATGCTTGGAGAGAGGGTGGGACATGCTCAGCTCTCTCCTCTTCCTACTGGCATTTCAAATGTTAGTCTAGAAGGCTTGTATTGGCAGAAGGTGGCCATTGTTTTCAAGTTCATAATGGCTATCTTTTTGGAGTTCTGTGGCTTTAACGTTTGGATCTTACAGGTCCCAACATTAACCTTGCCCAGATCTTCAGAGTCAGTCTGAGACCTCTTATGCCAGTGTCAACAGTCACAGGTGGCTGGTACCTTCACTGAAGAATTTAAAGTTGTGACCAAAACTTACTTAGTTTTTTCTAGCTAAGCAGGCTGAGGTTTACAGTGTGGAGTCTGAAGCTTAAAATCCTGTTTATAAACAGAAACTGAGCGTGTTTTCTCTCATTGTTCAGACACCCAGCAGAAAGTGACTGCTTGTGAGGTTGGCCTGGGACAGAACAATGAGCTGGCCTTTTGGCTACCTCCATCCCTCTTCAGATGGTTTCCTTCAGTTCCAGGGTCCACTTTTCTGTTGGATATGGCATGTATATAATTTAAATTTAAAAAAAAAAAGCGATACCTAGTGTATTGCGTAATTGGATATTGCATTTGATGTAGTGATAGGACAAAGAGGGAATGGCATAAAATGGAAAGAGGGCAGGTTTAGATTAGATACTAGGAAGAAATCCTTTACTATGAGGATAGTGAGGCAGTGGAACAGGTTGCCCGGAGAAGTTGCGGAAGTGTTCAAGGCCAGGTTGGATTGGGCTGTAAGCAACGCGAATTAGTGAAAGGTGTCCCTACCCATGGCAGGGGGGCTGGAACCAGATGTTCTTTAAGGTCCTTTCTGACCCAAACCGTTCTATGATTCTATGTTGCATAAAACGTTACAGCTCCAACCTCTTGGAGCTTCAGCTTCCGGTAGGGAGGCCAGGATCTTAAAACAGCTGTAAACCCCCTTCTTTAGCATGGAGAAAGCTGGAGTTTCTCTTGTGGTCTGGTGCAGAGGGCAGCACCTCACCTGAGGAAGAAAGGTTGGGTAGATGGTGGCTCCATCAGGAACTGCTGAATAATGTGGCAAGAATGCGTGGGATTATAGTCTTAGCAGGTTTGCTTCTTCTGATTAACAAGTTACTTCAAGCTTCTGCATAGTTGCCTGCCTTCCCTTTCCTCATTTGGTAAATAAATGCAAATGGTGCTTCTTGTTATCTTACTGATGATGCCTTTCTAAGTGACAGCTCAGTATGGCTCTTCATGTTTTAACTCTGCTCTTTACCTTAGCTCCTTGGACCAGCCCAGCAAAGACTCAGGGATTGGTAGGGAAACTTGTAGTAGAGCTGGAATTGCTGACCTTAACCCATCTTCCTTATGTTGGTTCTCCTGCTACTTGAGATGACTTTGGAGAAAGACCTGGCTGTGTTTTTACTCAATGGAGGAACTTGGCTAAGTCTGACAATGTTTTGGGATCAAATATTTCTGTTAAGAAGCTGAGCTTTGCGTGCACACACACACACACACACATACACACACATGTGTTACTCCAATTAAATGTTACTTCAATTTTGTCAATAACTTTTTAAAACCAGTTGTATAAAATGCTTGTTTCAGGTTGACAATTTTCTCTGTATGAAAAACTGTCAGTTTTTTATTGAAAATGCTAACTTTTTATTACATGACACTTCAAAATCAGCACCTTTCTGGACACATTTGGCAAGAGATTTTTATATCTAAATGTGCAACGTTTTGGTTTTTAGTGAAAGCAGGTGTCAATGTCTACTCTTATGTAGCAAAAAAAAAAAAAATCATCTCACTTTTGGTTTTAAAACCTCAGTCGGATCCAAGGAACAGCAAACTGAGTCCCAAATGCATTTTTTGAACAAAAATCTCTTTGGAGAGAGGCAAAATTGTAGTGAGGGTTTTTTTTCTATTCTATAAAGCATGACAAGGTATAGGAACAGAGGAGGAAATGGAGAGGAAAAGTCTCATTCCCATGCTTCTCAATTTCCCTTCTGTTTTTTTCTTGATTTTTCTCTTAAAGACAACTCCTTCCTACGGGAACGAGAAATTGGGGACCACCGTCTCCTCTGCTAAATTCCTGGCTGAGAAACTTACTTTGGTGAAACATAACTGGAAGTATATTCCATGGGTATGGCACCCATGTACTTGTGAGAGCCCAAAACATCTCTAGCACCATGTCCAAATTCACAGCTGGCATCTCTGCATGCAGAGCAGCTTTTCCACAGGGAGTTTGGGCAGTCTCATCAGCATCTGGGGGGGGACTGATGAACAGCTTACCTTGAGGCAGGATTATTCCCCTCCCTGTGTGTTAGGCTTTGCTGGAAAAAGGGAGGGGATAAAAGTAAGGTTAGGGGAAGCACAGCGCAGATCTTGTTTTCCCTGTCCTCTGAGGCTTCAGTTACCTTAGGACAAAGTAAGACTTTTTCCTTCTCGTGGTGCAGTTCCTGGTAAATGGCCACTGTGAGGATAATCATCTTTTTCAAGTGATCTGTCAAAGCTTTACCAACTGCTCCCTGCCCCATTGAAGCCAGCCCCAAAACAGACTTTCCATAGCTTAGTCATGTGAAAAGATGACATAGGAGGTGATATGGGGATAGATTCCTTTATTGCTATTAGAAATAGAAAAAACAGTGTCTGTGTCCCTAACTCTCTTTTCAGGGAGAAGGGGCAGTGATTTCAACATCTGCTTTTGTCTTGTCTTAGCTCAAGGAAGTATTACCTTGCATCTTCTTAAGGCTTCTTTCCTTGAAGTGCGATGCAAATGCCAGAAACAAAGTCAGCAGACTAGAACTCCTAGCCTGTGTAGCAGAATTGTTTTGAGTATTGCAGTTTGAGTCCTTGAGCACTGGATGGCAGGACATGCTGGGGGTGCTCGTTCTTATTCCCGGCTCCACACATGCAGCAGTTCTTGGGGCTGCCACCACCTCCCCTGGCTAACACCGCAGCGCGCCGTGAGACACAGACAGCATCTCTGTGCACACAATGCCGCAATTCTCAACAAGCCCCATGTGCTCAGAGTGCCTTGGGCATGCTACAGAGGCACAACTCTGTCCTGGAGAGCAAACTGGGGCCGAAGTGTCCTGAAGCTGCCTGGCCAGGCTCTGCAGGTGTTGCCTGGAACCTGCCCCTGTGCTTCCACCCAGGAAATTCTGGGTCGTTGCTTTCTGAATATGACTGATGGCACTTAGGTTAGTTTTTGAATCATTGGGGGTAGGCTTTTTTAGGTTTTTTGTTTCTTTTTTGCTTTTTTTTTTTCTCCAGTGTGCTAGGTTCTTTTTATTAAAGATAATTCATGCTTGCCCCTTGGCTGGCTATCTTTGCACACTTGTCATTGCATCTTCCAAGTCTAAGATTGTCTGTATAGAAATGGGAGGGTATGGTGAGTTCTGAACACCAGCAAAAAAATCCTTTAAATCTCAGCCTATATTTAAGTGTGATGAATTGTAAATGCTTCCAGTTGTTCTTTGCTCCTGATAACTGGCTGTCTTCACTTTCAGCCTTTAAAAGAGTTCTAAACAGAAAATCAGACTCATGTTCAAAACCTGCAAGTCAGCATATAAAAAAAGTCAGTCTATAGGTTAAGATGGAGCTCCTCAGAGTTGGCTTTATGCATCTTGCCAAAATGATCAATTAAGAAACTTGTAACCCAGAATCTCCTGTTTGAAATGTGAACTGCTGGACAGGGAAGGGAAATAAAATGATTATATTAAAAAAAAAAAAGTCTTTCAACATGAAGTCAGATTTTCTCCATTTGAAAACCCAGGTGCAGTAATTGGCTCTCATGAAATTCTTTCCTGAGCTCAAGGAATTGATAGTTAAAAGAAGAAAAGGAAGAAAAGTTGAATGGCAGTTTAAATTTTCAAACCGGTTTCCCAATCTTGCTGAACACTTCATGTTCCTCGTAGCTTCTGTAGTAGAGGGGGAGCAGGTCCCGAGAGAGGTCAGCATGGCAGGCCATGGTGGGCAGCAGGATGTTGCGGGGCAGCTGGCTGGGCACGGCGGTGATGGGTGGTGTGCTGGGCCGTAACACCAGCTGGGGCAGAGCCTGCACGTCGGGGCGCCAGCTTTCCAGGGGCAGCTTTGGCTGGTTTTCAGGGCTACTGGTAAAGGCAAGAGGGAGAGGGGGAAGTAAGAAGGGGCTGCAGTACTGGTGGGAGCCTGTGGCCCACCCAGGTGATGCTGAGGTAGGACAAAGGGGAGCCCTGGTCCTCTCCCACATCTGCCCCTTGCCAAAGAGTGGGTGCAAGGGTTTCATTGCTGTTAGGTGCTGGTGGGGAGCATAGAAAAGAGGGTGAAGCAGGGGATTGACTGCCCAAGCAATGTGAGCTTTCACATCTGGCTGCTCCTGCCTACAGGTAGTCCGGGAGCAGCTCTTGCCCCTCTGTGAGGAGCTTGGGGGGGGCAGTGACAGCAAGGGCAGGAGGGAGGTGCTCAGCGGTACCTTTGGAAAGCCAGGTTATTGCAGCCTGCGAATGCCCCTGGGAACACAGAGCTGGAGAGGGCTGAGAGATGGTAATCACGCCGGTGGTAGTGTTTCAGTCTTCCAAAAGCGTTCCTGCCCCTCTCAGGGGTGGAGGGGTCATGTTTCCGTCCTCTGACTGTCTTCCTATGTTGCTGCCTGCAAGGTGGTGAGAGATGCCCATGCAGATGCTTTCTCTGCACTTTCTGGGCTGGTATTTTAACTTAACTCACACCCCGGAAAGATCTGACATGTTTGTATCCTAAAGCAAAGTTGTCACCCAGTGGTTTTGACCCCTTTCCTGCACTCCTGGTGGAAGGCACTGAAGTTGTTTCAGCCCTGCAGAAAATGGGTGCTGACAAAACACCAGCCAGCGCAGGGAAGAGCAGGTCAGTGGGGAGAGGTATGGCTGGTGCCTGCCGAGAGACTGAGGTGTTCCCTCTTACTTGTGGGTTTTTTTTTTTGCTCCTTTTCCCCTTCTGAAAATAAGGAGTTGGGCTCTCAGTTAAAGCTGTGTTCCTAGGTAGTAGGTTCCTGCATGGTCCCTGTTGCTGTAATCCCTTGCCCAGGATACCAAAGAGGTCCTACTGGACTGTAGGCCAGGAAAACAGGGCGGTGCTGCTGCAGAGATAATGCTCTGAGTGTGGTCCTGATGCCTCTGCTTGCCCAGTCCTGCTCCCCACCATGTCTTCTCTCCCAGTCCTTACCAGAGGAGAATGCTCCTCCTTTTCTCACACTGGGCTATGTGCAGGTAACTGCACTAAACTCAGCCTCAGAAAAGAGATATTCCTACCAACTATCCTCCGTGTATTGTCTGTTCCCTTCTTCCTCTAATACTGGGGGAGCTTTTTGTAAATCACCAGGCTAACAGAGCCATAGAATAGCTTGGGTTGGAAGGGACTTTTAAAGGTTGTCCATCCATCCCCACTACAATGAGCAGGGACACCTTCCTACTAGGTCAGGTTGTGCAGAGCCCCATCCAATCTGACCTTGGATATTATCAGGGGTGGGGCATCTACAGCCTCTCTGGGCAACCTGTTCTGGTGTTTTACCACCCTTATTATAAAAACCATCTTCCTTATATTCAATCTAAATCAACCCTCTTTCACTATAAAACAATTGCCCCTTGCCCTATCCCAACAGACCCTGTTAAAAAACTTGTGCCCATCTTTCTTAGAGGCCCTCTTCAAGTACTGGAAGGCTGGTACAAGATCTTCCTGGATCATTCTTTTCTTCAGCCTGAATGCCAACTCTCACAGCCTTTCCTCATAGGAGAGGTGCTCCAGCCCTCTGCTCGTATTTGTGGCCCTTCTCTGGACCTTATTGCAACAGGTCCCTGTCTTTCTTACATTAGGGACCCCAGAGCTGGCTGCAGCACTAGGTGGAGTCTCACAAGAGCAGAGTAGAGGGGCAAAACCACCTCCCTTGACCTGCTGCCCACACTGCTTCTGGTGCAGCCCAGGACATGTTTGGCTGTCTGGGCTGTGAGTGCATAGTGATGGGTCAATATCCAGCCTCTTGTTCACCAGCACCCCCAAGTCCTTCTCTGCAGGGCTGCTCTTGATCCTTTCATCCCGCNCAGGGCGGCGTGAGCGGGGCCGGGGCACACGCACCCCCGGTGCCCCCCGGCCGCCGCCCCTCTGCGGGTAACCCCGACGCGATGCTACGTGTGTCAATAACCAGTGTGAAAGGTAATGGTGCGCCCACGCCGGCTCAGTCAACCGGAAAGTTAATGGGAAAAAACATAATTCTTAAAACTTCATGTCTCCCTCAGATAGTTAATATAAAATAACCACACGGGACTGAGAAGATAAGGCGTCTGATGTGCCTTGTGTGAAGCATAAAAGTAGTAGGAAGTAAGCCCTGAATGAAAATAAGTGGTGGCAACTTNTACAAGATCTTCCTGGATCATTCTTTTCTTCAGCCTGAATGCCAACTCTCACAGCCTTTCCTCATAGGAGAGGTGCTCCAGCCCTCTGCTCGTATTTGTGGCCCTTCTCTGGACCTTATTGCAACAGGTCCCTGTCTTTCTTACATTAGGGACCCCAGAGCTGGCTGCAGCACTAGGTGGAGTCTCACAAGAGCAGAGTAGAGGGGCAAAACCACCTCCCTTGACCTGCTGCCCACACTGCTTCTGGTGCAGCCCAGGACATGTTTGGCTGTCTGGGCTGTGAGTGCATAGTGATGGGTCAATATCCAGCCTCTTGTTCACCAGCACCCCCAAGTCCTTCTCTGCAGGGCTGCTCTTGATCCTTTCATCCCGCAGCCTGTACTGATACTGGGAGTTTCCCCAACCCAGGTGCACCACCTTGCACTTGGTCTTGTTAAACCTCATGAGGTTCCATGGTCCCACTTCTTGAGCTTTTCAGGATCCCTCTGGATAGCATCCCCTTCCTCAGGCATGTAACAGGAGCCCCCTGTAATGTCCAGGAGAATCCCCGCTGCCAGAACCTCTTTCCAAAGTCAAACATACCTTGGCTTTGGAGCAGCCTTTTAACTTGTTACGTTTTTGTGCCTGGTGGTTTCAGACGTGCGAGCAGGAGGGTTGTGAAAGGGAGCTCCCAAGAGTGTCCCGGGTGGGCGCATCCCGCGTGTCTCAGCAGATGGCAGCAGCACCTCACTCCTCCAAAAACCACCTCACCGCCTCCCACTCCCCCCGCCCCGCTCCATACTCACCCCCCGCGGNTTTTCTTTTTCTTCTTTTCTTCCTTTTTCTTTTAGCCTCGGATATGTGTTTTTGCTTGAATATTCATTGGGAGGAAAAAGGTAAAAAGGAAAAAAAGTGCAAAAGGGGGAAAAATAATAAGGACAAAAGTTAAAAAGGAGTAATAGGGGAAAAAAAGTGAGAAAGTTAAAAAGGGAAAAAATTCAAAAGGGAGGAAAAAAGGGGAAAAAAGTTTAAAAGAATAGAAAGTTAAATAGAAAAAAAAGTCAGAAAATGTAAAAAAAATTAAAAGGGAAAAAAGATAAAAAAGGAAAAAGTTAAAAAGCAAAAATATGTGGAAAAGGAGTGAGGAAGCATGAGTATTTGAAAGAAAAATGGGCTTGTAAAATTAAAAAGAAAAATTGGAAATGTAGATGGACACGGTCATGATAGAATGGTTTGGGTTGGAAGGAACCTCTAAAGGTCATCTAGTCCAATTCCCCTGCCATGGGCAAGGACACCTTCATTAGAAGAGCCCCATCCAACCTGACTTTGAATATTTCCTGGGATGGGGCATCTCCCACCTCTCTGGGCAACCTGTTCCAGTGTTTTACCACCGTCATCATGTAAAGAGCCACTTCCTTCAGAATTTTCTTGGATGGGTGTACAGTCCATCCAAGCCTGTGACCCCTACCTGCCATAAGGGCAATGTCCAGAAAGAGCAGATTAATTACATCACGATCAAATCCTAAAGGGAGCCTAAATGATGTTAACATTGTAAATTTCTAACATTAGGGAAGTGGCTCCCATTTCAAGGGCAAAATAATATCAAAGGATTTGCTAACCTTGCAAAAATTGGTACATTTAGGTTTTCAAAGTAATAAAATACAGATTCAAAACCCTAACTCTAGGCTACTTGCAGCATAACAAAACTAAAATTTCTGAAATTACAGAGATTTTGTTTTAAACAGAACATGTAGAGGGGGAATTTTTTTCCCTTAAAACTATTAAAACCTCTTTATTTTGGAGAACCCAAGGGGTGATTTAAATTTTGGAGGTGTGGGGGTTTTTTTTCCTCCAAGTTGTTTCTGCATTAAGCAGTGTGCAAACTATAACTTCCATTTAGGGCTGAGGAGACAAGATTTGCTATTGAGTTTTATGAATGTTTTACGAGAGGAATATCTGTAACCTACTGCAACAAAGTCCATTGCTCTTATTTTGCTGAGTTTACTTTTATGGACCAAAGACACTCCAACTGTGTTTTACAGCTCTGGATTGAGGTAAATTGCTTTATTTCTGTTTTTGTGTTTGAAGAACAAGCTACTTGGGGTGGTGCTGAGCTGAAGCACCTGCAGAGGTATCCTATGGTTGAAGCACTTTGGTTCCTAATTTGATCTATGTAAGATGATACCTTTTTGAAATGGATTTGCTTATCTTGTGTAAGTGAAAGAAAAGCAGCAAAAGTGAATGTGGCAGACCTTTTCCATTTCAAACTTCTTTGGCTGGCTATTGCAGCACAGGTATGCCTGTAAACTGTTTCTGAAAAGACCTCAGGTCTTTGCTTCTCATTCACATGTAGGGTCTATAGCATTTAAAACTTCTGTGGTTTTGCTTCCCACTCCAAAAATGTATAACTTTCTTGAGGGCAATATTCCTGAAATTATTTTATGTATGCACACAATACACAGTGTGTGAGAAAAAGCTTTTAAAGCAATATATTTTGTTCCTTTGACATTATAATAAGCACCGTTCCTTTGATGAGGTTGTACCACAGAAAATGTAAGGGCCATTTGCAACTGGCACATGCTCTGTGTGTGTGTTCATAAACTGCCTGTGCTGGGTTACTGCAATGTTCAGCTTTCCTCCTGTTGTGAAAGCTTTTGGCAGTGCCCTGGAGTCCCTGTGCCTAGCCCCTGGCACCAGGTTTTGACACACCCTGATGACTTGGTCACCAGTTACTGGGAGTGAGGGCAGGTCTGGTTATCTGCTGAGCTGATCCCAGGTGAATTCACCCTCTGGCAAACCCCTGTCTTACACAGCTCATGAAACGCTGTTGCAGTGACCTTGCTGAAGGATGGCATTTCACCTGTGCTGAACACAACTGACTGGGTCAAGCTGAACCTTCACTGTCCCTTTTTGGGATGGCTGGGGCACCCCATCTCCTCCTCCTGCCCTCTCTGGCTTGGTCAGAGTGAGGGAGTCCCCATGTGAGGGTCAGATCTGCACCTCCCCTTCCAAATTAACAATTGGGTGGTGATGCACCCGCACCCCACTGAGACCCTGTAAGTGGGCAGAGGGGCTGGGTCATGCCAGCAGGCTCCTTACCCTTGCAGTGGGGTGGGGGGTGGCTCCAGGACGAGGTGCTCTCCCGGTGGAGGCAGGCAAGCCTCTCGCTGCCCACCAGCTGGTACCCCTCCTGGCACCAGTACACAAGGACCGAGCCCAAGGAGACGCCTGAGCCTCTGTCCACATAGTAGTATCCATAGCGTGGTGGGGGGAGAGCTGTGCATGGCACTGGGGGAGAAGGGGAGATGTTAAGTGCAGGTGGTGACAGAGGCCACCCTAGCGATGCTTTTGAAAAGGCTGCCTGCCCCCTGTGCCACGCCTGTGGGACCTGCATCTCTTTTTTCTTTTTTTTTCTTTTTTTGCATAGTCCTAAAAGGAAGTCTAACGGCTTTATCTGGAAATAAGTCTTCCAGTTAAAAACTCTCCAATGTGAGCAACTAGAAGTGGGACTGGAAAGGTACAGTGTGCAGAGAGTAATTTTTAGGAGTGCAAGGAAGAGGACAGACATTTTTTAATAAAAAACTCTTCTGGGAGAATATTGTTGCCTGCAACTGAAAGCAATAAAAATACTACTCTGTGCTAGAGAGAGATGATTTTTTTTTGTCCCAGTCTAATTCTTTTCTAGTTTGCAACAAACATCTATTCAGAGCTACTTAGTTATCCTGCTTAGATCATCCTTTCTGCATTGCACTAATACCTGAGGAGAGCCAGAAGTGAGGCAGGCTCCAAAAAGAATGCCAGTCTGACTATGCTTGCAAAAAAACTACCAAGAGGCCAAGAAAAGGGGCATGAATATTTTCTTTTGTAACAGGTATCATGGGTATCAAAATCCTAAATTAAAAGAAAATGCTCTGATCAACTCTAATTTAACAAAGCTTAAAACTTGCAGGCAGAAATGTGCTTTATCTAGCTTAGGGAAAACTTGTGGGGAATTCTGAGTGCAACAGTAAAGCTACTGTGAGACAGAGGTCTGGTTTGCCTCTGCTTTTGCTGAGATGATGTAGGCTTCTCCTCCAGTGGGGATGATAAGAAACAAATCAGGCTAAGATCAGACTTTTTCCAGGTTTAGTAATGCTGTTTACAGGTAGTGCAGATGTCTATATGAATAAATGCAGCAGTGCCAGGGAGGCTGCTGAATGCCTGGACTGCGTCTGGTTTATGGTTCAATTGTCCAGCGCTGCTTGCCAGCACCTTTTCCACCAGTCACTGTGACACGGAGGTAAGGTGGTGCAGGGACTGTTTCCGACAGGCATTTTGGAAACAACATAGAATTCATAAAGATTTGGGAAGGTCAATAGTATGGCATGGCCTGCTCTGCACTGCTGCCAGCTCTGGGCAGGCAGTCACCCCACAGCAGCCCCAATGCCGTGTCCCACTTGCTGGGGAATGGCACATGCTTTGCTTTGGGAAGTGGATTTAAAAAAAAAAAAAAAAAATTAAAAAATTACCCTCGGCATTTTGGCCATTATTTGTACTTTTTAAAAAAAATCTCCATTTTTTCTCAAGTGTCCCAGCTCAGCCTCTAGGGAGAGGGATGTGTTCAGTGCACCGGCACCCTGGGCAGGGAGCCGGTATGCATAGAGATTAACATGGAGGAATTCTTTACTCTCAAAGGAAGACAGTCAAGCATTGAATTTGCTTCCTGTGCTTAGTGACTTTGCTTCTGACACGACACACCTCTCCCACATCACAGAAGCTGCTGTGGCCATAGGGACCACGCAAAGCCCTGCGGCCCCTGCAGATGCTCTGGGAGCACCTCTGCGCCCGACGGGAGAAGCACCGTCGTGCCTTCATCGCCACGTCCCTGCGCCCTTCACCCTGCGAGCCTGCACAGCGGGGCCCCGCGCAGCCCCGCAGGGGGAGAGGCGGCAGATCGCTCATGTGCGTAAGTACCTGAGATGTTGCTGTGCGCGTCGGTCCCGTTGGCAGCGTCCCTGGGCAGCCCCTTTCTGACGCGTCCTGCACCGGGTGAGGCAGTCCCGGGCCCTGCAGCATCACTCCAGGCAAAGCTCAGGCAGCTCCAGGGCAGCAGGCAAAGGGCGATGCATTTCCCGAACTTTTGTGCCGTCATGATTAGCGGAAACACAGCACCATCGGGTGCCTGGCCGTCCTCAGTGCCCGCCGTTTCCCTTTGCGTCTGAGCAGGGGTCAGCTGGGCTCTTAGGGCATTAAGCCTTGAGCAGCAAAGCTAGCACCTGCTCTTCCCCCGGGGCTTGCCTCTCTTCTGCGTCCCTGCTCTTAGCACTGCCAGCCCTGCTCTGGCCGCTCGGCTGAGCGACTCCAGAGCCCCACAGAGAAAGAAACTAGGTGTGGGAAAGGGAGTGAGAAGCGGCAAACCCTTGGGATCCATCCTTTACAGCTCTCACCTGTAGGGACTGGCTGTTATCATCTTTCCAGGTGCTAAAGCTGCACATTGGGAACCCTCCTCTTCTACCTGCCAAAATCCATGCTCGAGCTCACTGACGGGTCTCTTGAGCTGCAGACCGTCCAGTGCTCATCTCTTCCCTCCTGCAAGAGCCTAGGGCTGATTTTCTGTCAGCAGCAGTGGAGTGGGATGTAAGCCATGGGAATCAAAAGGATTTCATAGCAGCAATTCCACCAGCTTTGCTGCTGTGGGAACTGCAGAGAAATCTGTTTCTCCTTTTCCTTGGAGTTCCCTCTGCTTGGCATATCTCTGCCTGTCTCTTCAGGCTCTGATGCTTTATGGGGGTTTATAGCTGGAGGGACTGTAGTAGCAATCAGCTTTTGCCTCCTGGAATGTAGGCTGCTCTTACCTACCCTATTTGCCTGGTCCCTTTTGTGCACTCATGAAGAGAAAAGGTGCCCCATGTTGCCTGAGCACTTGAGACCATGCTATTTTGGAGCAGATGATGCCTTTGTGCCAAGGCTTTCCCTGGCAGCCAGTACACCAGTTGTGTGACCAGCTGGGGAACTTTTAGAGCATCCCCTGCTGTGGCTGTCTTCTCCCCTCCTTGCATCCCCTGGAGGTCTCCTTTGCCCCTCCTGTGCTGCATCCTTGCCTCTCCTGGGGCAACCTGGGACATGCTTTAGGTATAAGGGTTAAAGGCTATTATTTATTAATGGCATTGGCACAAATAGTGTCCTCATGTCCAGTTGGTCTGCAGTGAGGAGGGGAGCTGTGGCACAGTGGTTGGACCTTGCTTGCCATTCCTCCCCAGCACTGGGACCTGCTCTTGCTCTCACTTCGGGTTCATGGTCCTCCTTGTACTTGCAGAGAGGTTTCTTGTCACCTCTATGGGACTTTGAATATGGGAATACCTTAATCCTACTCTGTTCACTCATCTCTCAAACAGTCCTTTTTTTTGGCTGTGCTGGTACCTCTGGGCTTCTCTCCAAAGAATTTACTTGATTTCTCAGGAAAACCTGTTTCAACCTCTCACAACTCATAACGATCTTGCTCAGAAAATACTTTAGTTTCTTTGCTTTTCTGGTTAATCCTTCTTAAATAGTGAGCTTTTCTTGGCTCCCCTTGCAGAGCAGACCAGGAAAGTGTGTTTCTCCCCGCTCAGTGAATATTGCTGGTTTGTTGGGGTTTTTTGCTGTTGTTTTTTTCTTTCCTTTTCCCCTTCTGGCACAGGGATTTTGCTGTTTGTTCATGCAATGAAGGTAGTGAGGCAGGCTGGGCTGTGTGACAGTGTAACTTGACAGTACAGGAGCTGGCCTTGGGGCATGTCCTGGGTGCAAACCTAGCTGTCTCCCAGCAGCTGGATGCCCCATGGGCTTTGGGAATACACCTATCCAGTCTGATATGACTGACCCTGAAGTGGCCTCTCTGCTGACCTTGAGCCCAGCACCCGTGCATCTTCTTCCTGCCAGGGCTTACGAGCTGGTTCATCTGCTCCTGATGGCTGGAGGACAGTGGGAAGAGCCAAAGGCAGACTCCCTCCCTGCTGCTCGATGTGTCCCTACGGTAAGTAGCTGGGGACTGAGCACATGCTGCAAGCATGGCCTTCAGGGGTCAGAAGCAGTAAGTCTTGTCATGCGTGCCAGGGAATGAACAGGCTCAGCAAAACCCCTGGGACACAATAACCACGCTTGTGCTCAAAATGCTGAGTAGATGACATGGATTATTCCTTTACTAATGCTCTTAAGAGCTAGTCCTGGGACTAAGGGAGATAAAGGAGCTTATTATTACAAAATCAATATCCTGCCAGAGTGGAATTTCCATGCTGTTCCCTGCTTCCTGCTTTACAGAGGCAGCCATATGCATCAAGCTGAGGAGTTGGGCACTGGGCTGTTCCTGCAGGGTATGACTCTGGGTTCAGGAGAGGACCATGTCCATGCCCTAGCTCAGCAAGCCCTTTCCTTCAGAGGAAGGCAAAAAGGAAGGGGGAATCTAGTGGGGAAGCTGGCATGGCCCAAGGGTTGCAGCTCTCCCAGCTCCAGGGTCTTGGCTAGGGTTGTCCACCTTCCTGGCAAATTCCCTGTGGGTGATTTCCTTCAAGGGCTGCTAGTCTACCACAGCAGCCTTCAAGGCTAAACTCAGCTGATGGTTTTCAAAGCTGGTGCATATGTTTCTTGCACTTGCACTCAGATCTCCCTGCTGGCTATAGGGACACACTGAGGGATAAAGCTTTCCTGGGCTACAGTGGCATTTCCCTCTACCATCTCCTGGGCCACTTTGAATCTTTTAAATCTTCCCTCTGCATGAATGCACTCCCACCTGCATGAATGTAACCCCGCCCTTGATAATCTTCTCCTCCAGCCTCTGCTCTACAACTTCAAAGCTGGCATCCTGGCTGGGATCAGCTCCTAGAGCTCTCCTGTCTCATCTGTCCCACACCCTCACCAGGCCAGGATGCCCCCAGCCCTGGGGATGGTGCACAGCTGCTCTCCACCCTGTGCCCTGCCTCCCCTCATGCTGATGCAGCCAGCCAGTGAAAGCAGCATCCCCCTTCCCATGGCACAGGCAGCCAAGCAGAAGTGTTGTCATCAGCACGGCACCATGACACTGGGATTTCTACTTTAATCTCCCCTATGTGTTCTTCCATCCTGTCATGGCCCACACCCTCATACCACTCTCCTGGTTTTGGCACAGCCCCTGTCAGCTTTATAGTTTGCTGTTGTGGTGTTTTGACACCAAAATGTACCAGTGCTAGAGAAGAACAAGCACTTTTCTACCTCATGACATGAGGATGTCTGGAGGAGGGTCCCTGGAGGAGCACAGGTAGATGAACTGCAAGGGGAGGCAGGAGAAGGCTGCATGATGCTCTGCCTTGGGGTTTTTCTATCACTGTGCAGCCCATGGTTTGTCCCACATGGTGGGCAGGAGCAGCCCTGCGTGGAGAAGAGCTCCTGCCCTGTGACTGACCTGGCCCCTGGCAGCAGTGGAATCCAGGATTCATACTCAAGTGTAAGAGACTATTAACTCACACAATTGGCCATTTGCAAAAGCAGCAGGTGCTTTGCTGAGGTCAGGTTTGCATCCCCCAACCGAAGCAGAGGAAGAGAGTTTTAGGGTGTGGGTGGGAGAAACCTCTGATCAGCCCAGATGCAGAGGGGGTGTGCATATGGTGGGTGTCAACCCACCACCAGAGGATGACCACACAAACCAACCTTTGTTTAGCAACAGGCTGGGTTTTGAGACAGATGAGGGAAAAGGGCAATAAGAAGCAGATCCTGCAAGGTGGGATAATGCTTTTTATCATGTCAATGTCCTCACTTCTGGTGAGGAGGTATTGGAGGAGGTATTGGGATATTCACACATAGGCCGGAAGGTATTAATCCCTTCTGATAAGGCATAACTGGCTCACCTATACTGGTGTGAGAAACAGTAGTCATGTCTTAGAAGAGGTCATAAACCATCAAAGACTCCCCATATGCCCCCAGACTCATTTCTAGAGAACTGCATATAATCCACAGTGTTTCACCAGACACTGTAAAATTCTCCCTGCCCAAGGGAGGTGTACAGGCACTCCCACCTGAAACTTAATGTATATTAACCCATTGAACTTTGGTTTATGGGCTTCCCCCGCCCCTGACAGATCAAGAATGTGATGATCCCTTCGACCAATGGACATCTAAATTGCAGCAATCAAATCTTGTCTCTGCATCCACAAGTGGTGATGTCTTTTCCCTCCACTGTTTACTTTTATCCTTTATTTTTCTTTTGTTTTCTTATATATTTTCTTAAGTGATATCTTTATACTTTTATATTGTCATATTTCTAAAGATAATAACCAAAAGGGCTACATACCTTCTTTCCGTTGCAACCAAATTGTTCTAAAATAAACCTCATATATATATATATATATATACATATACACATACATTCAGTGTTGTTTCACTCTAATCTGCCCTAAGGGGTCTGTTCACAGGAACCTCAGTTACCCCACCTAAGGGATGGGTTGTAACACCAGGGCCGTGCTGTGGTGCAGCTGGATGAATGGTGACAGGAGGAAAGAGGAAGGGACTGGCTCAGGGGAGACTTGCTGGGAGAGCTGCGTGAGTGCAGAGATCTTGCCAGAAAGGAGCCAGGGAAGCTTATGTGTTGCACCCAGCTGGGTGAGTGTTGCTGTCTGACTGCAGCCTATGCAATTTCCCTGGGACATTTGCTTTTGTTTACCTGGGAATCTGTCAATAGCAATGTAGGTGCATGCCTCAGTACCTCAGTTGTGTTTGTATGTCAGGTCCTTTTGAGGAGAAAAGACACCCGAGAGATGTGGGAGGGGGAAGGTGAAGCAGACAGGTAATTCTTTGTTTAGGGCTCTGCACTCAGTTTCTTGCTGTGCCATAGAGATCCTGGTACAAAAATAGAAAGGAATGAACCCTGACTGTTTAAGGGCTTTACTTTGG
This sequence comes from Sclerurus mexicanus, assembly GCA_013396755.1. NCBI lineage: Eukaryota > Metazoa > Chordata > Aves > Passeriformes > Furnariidae > Sclerurus > Sclerurus mexicanus. Next base: position 143,072 of record VWZF01006301.1, on the reverse strand, counting down.
TCATGTTTATTCCCTTGTTGTGTTTCAATCAAACATTCCTGTGTGGAAACTTAGCTGCATACCCCAAGTACACTGCAGTGTATTACCTTGGATGCACTTACTGGATGAGATGCCATTTCTCATGGGAAATAGTGGTTGTGCACTTCTGCAGGGCATGACCAAAAGCACTGGGCTCACCCAGGTTCACCTAGTGACCAGTGCAGAACTGTTCTGCAAAAGCTGACATTCCACGACTGAACTCTGAACTACAGAGAAGTTGTGGATGCCCTATCCCTGGAAGTGTTCAAGGCCAGGTTGGATGGGGCTTGGAGCAACCTCATCTAGTGAAAGGTGTCCATGTCCATGGCAGGGGGCTTGGAACTAGATGAACCTTAGAGTCTTTTCCAACTCAAGCCACCATGTGATGCTATGAGCATACACATACTGATTTCAAGTCAGTGACCATGGATGATCCTCTTTTCTTGCAGAAGGTTTTGCAGACAGAAGGACACAGAAGTGTTTTGTAACTAAATTAGTCACTGCAAGTCACTTGCGTAGCTCTCTTGCTACTCTATCCTTCATGCAAACCAGCTAGTGCTGTGGAAGAACAAACTGTTTTTCAGAAAGATGATTCCAGTGTCTGGGTTATTTTTTGTGCAAGGTCTCCATGACATGCCTGTTCTATACTGCACTACTTTTATTTCATAGCCCTGAGTTCCCTCTAAACCCATTTTATCCAGCTCTAGTAGCTGGGACTCAGTGCCACAGATTTGTGAAAGCACTGGGGATGCACCTGCCCCCTCAGCAAGGAGCTTGACATGACTCACTACACCTGCACCTCCCTGGGTTACATGTGCCCAGCCCCACACGGGGGCATGCCTCTCATTCAACCTTAGATGTCTTCATCTGAGCCAGACACTCCGGGTGTTTTATAATTTGGGAAAGAATAAGGACTTAGTTTGATTTTGGGACTCTGATTTTAAGGTGCACTGGAAATTTTACAAGGCAAAGGTAGCTCATGTATTGGTGCCTGCATTACAGATGTGTAAAGCTGGAGGGAGGACTCAGCTACCAAACCTACCTGTAGCCACCGGTAGTGGATAAATCTGCCAGCATGCTCAGATTTGTCACCTTACACACCTTTTAGGGATTGTACGAGGCAGGCACTTGCCACATCTGTATCAACCAGTAGGGCCTCGAAAGTTGCCACACTGGTGTCACCCTAACTGCAATTAGGCAGGGGCACCTAAGAAGTGAGGGAAACTCCTTGATTGAGGAGGCATAATCAGGGATGGTTCAGGTTTGCATCTCAGGGTGACATTACAGGTTGATCAATATGAAACATGCCCTGGGAAAGACTTGGAGGGTGGAATGTAGCAAGAGAGAGAAAATGACCCTGTCAGGACAGTAGGATACAGCTGGTCCAAGCTCTCCTTGTGGATACAGGAGACTGAATATCTGAACTTGGTCTCCCATGTTCCCAAGTTTTCCTTGATTAGTTGCTTTTAACAGATAGTTGGCTGCTTCTGCCCCCAGGGGTGTAAACTGAGCCAGCCTTTACTGTCCTGAGCAGCTGGCCAGGTAACTTGACTGATAGCAGGAGATATGCCAGAACCAAAACTCTAAAGGGAATCTGTATTTTTTGGTTGTTTATTTCCTAAAACATTATAAATAGCTTGAAAAGGTGTATACCTGCTCATTTATACTTAAAAGCCATTTGTATAATGGTTAGGCTGCTGTCAATAACCAGTGTTGATGACATTACTGCTTAAGCACGCATCTTTGCTAATTGAACAATTTCTTGTTCTGAAAAACCTCACAATTTAGTAATTTATTGCTACTCCTGTTATATATACATAAATATGCACATGTGCATATATACATGAGGTACATAAATATTTGCATTACACAGAGACTTCCTTTTTTTTTTTTTTTTTGCTTATTTCAAAAGGCAGGGTATTCCAGGCCAGGGCATTTCACATGTGCTCCATAAATTTTTATTTTGACATGTACCTTGTACTATTTTACAACTTTCATCTAGATTATAGGTTATTAACCTTCTGTTGGCCAGAGGCTGGTACTGTTAAACTCTTCATTCCTAGCAGGCCTACTCTGATGTTCAGGCTTTGGGCTATGTAGGACTAATTTCCTGTGTTTTTTGTGAAAATCTGCAATCTTTTGGTACTCTAAAAAGTGCATTTTTTTGCACTGCAGGATTTCCCAGAAGGTCAAACGGATTTTTTGCCCAGCTTTTTTGAGAAAAAGGATTGTTTTTGTTACCGATTTATTATTGTTGCTGTTATTATTTTGGGGGTTTTTTTCCCACCCTGTTAATTTAGCACTATTAGTGGAGGCAGCTTCATATGCTAATGCAGATGACACAAGTGTTATGCACCCATGCCTCTGTGATGTTACACAGGTTTATACAACCAAAGAGAAGAAACCCTCATAACTGAATGCTTGGGTCTCATCTCTCATCTCATCAACAAGGTTATGTCAGGACTGAGGAGTCATTGAACAGATGCTGGGCTGAAATTAAGAGGTGGAGGACTTTTTTTAATGGAAGATCTCATAAAAGTGTACTGGGAAGACAGACTAGCCCCAGAGGAATATTGTGCCATGGCTTGACAAGAGAATTCACAGAGAGACTGTGAAGCACAGAGAATGTGCGATTCATGCAATAGGGTATGGTAAATCAAGGATATCAGAACAGAGAGATTTAGATGACTGCTGGGAGAACCACACTGTTTCTATCTAGGAATGCAAGCAGGAATGTATCTGGAAAAAAAATCTGATGCTTCTTTTCTTGGAGCTTTGCAATGGTGCATTCTCACTGGTATTACTTAATGGACATTGCTGATATATACAATGAAAGAGTAAATATGCAATGAACTGCAACCACACAGTGCACTGGATAATAAGAGATGAGTAAGTCTGTACAACTGGTGGGTTTTGTGCTGCTCCCTCTGTGTTAGGAATGGCTGGAGTTGAGGGTGAAAGTGTCCAGGGTAGTTTGACTAGGAAAAGACTTCTTGTTTAGAGCTTGCAGAAGAAAAATGGCCTTATACCAGGACCACTTTCACCCAGGTTGAAGGCTGGAAATGCACCCTCTGCAGTTAAAACTATGGGGACATTCCTATACAATGGGGCTTCAGAGAAGAAATCTGGCAAAGCTGTGAACACTTGACCATTGTGTTCAAGGCCAGGCTGGATGGGGCTTTGAGCAACCTGGTCTAGTGGAAGGTGTCCCTGCCCATGGAAGGGAAATTGGAACTAGATGATCCTTAAGGTCCCTTCCAAATCAAACCATTCTGTGATTCAATGATTTTGATGCCTTAGAATTTATCTGTCCAACAGGTCATAACTTCACTGATAGTGTTTAGGGCAAGGTTGTCCCATGCTGTAATGCAGGGTCTCTGGTCTCAAGAGAAGGGCTAAGAATACCAAAGCTCTACAGGAGGGTTTGAAAGAAAAGGTTTCAGTTCCATTGTGTCCTGAGTGGAAACCAGGAGATGTTCTCAATGGATGGGCACTGAGTGTAGGTGATAGCATGTCCCTCTCTGCTGGATTTCTCTGTGACTGGTCTGGGAAGCCCATTGCCTCAGGAAGCCATTAAGTTAAAGATATGTAATCTAGATAGGGTTGGGGTGGGGTGGCTAGAAGGGCTTGGTGACACATTAACACCATTTTCTGCTTGTTAAGAAAGGAGTAACTATGCTTTGGGCCATCTGATGGCCCCCAGCTGAGACCCTTAGCTGGATGGACCTCAAGTCATCTTTTTTCAGTCTTACATTTTCTATACCTCTCTGGTGTGAAAGAAGCTGCTGCCTGAGCATTCTCACAGCATTCAAGAAGTTGGACACACACACCACCCAAGGCTCTAACTGCTGAGATCAGCGTACCTTTTGCAGTGAGCACTTCCAGTGAGCTGATGGGTGCCCCTTTTTGACTTGTTGCTCACACGCACGCCCACTCTCAGATGCACTTCCTCCTCCTTTGGTCTCAGCCATAGGTTTCCCACAGCAGAGTCTTAGGCATCAGAATTTATAAAAATAAACAATTTAATAGAGTGGTACAGCAGCAGCTGAATGTCATTCATATGAGCTGAATGTCTTCAGTGAACGACCATGAACAAAACCCCTGGTAATTATATGCTTATGACTTACACACCTGCCCCTTATGTGCTCTTAATCCACTTTTTTAGTCCAATTATGATTTTTGGTCTGGAGTCTTCTAATATCTTACTGGATTCTTTCTCTGTCTCCATGCAGGCAGGCCATTATCTTATTTTATCAAGCTGACCTTCTGCTGGTGATTGTAGCCTCCTTATCTTGTGGTTTGCATGTCTTATTCACAGGCAGAATATGGTTAACTAAAAAAGTCTTAGAATCAGGATAAATATTACAACTAAAGCATCCATATATTATCATTATTCTTCTCATACCAAAGACAAAACACAGCACTGTACCAGTTGCTAGGAAAATTAACTGTATTTCAGCTGAAAGCGTATCTTGGTGGAAGTCCACAACTTATGGCCCAAGGCTTCAGTAACTCTAGCTTCTCATGCTAAACAAGTAAAGCTAAGCAAACAGCATTCTAAATCACACAGTATGGTAACTCTGACTCATTCTATTTAAAACTTATTTGAGCTGAACAACAAATATATCTAAACACTTGATCATTGGTTGCTACCTTAAATAAGTTCCCAATTAAAGCCTCTTTTTTTTTCCATGGTGTAATAGGAGTATAATGCAAGATGTTTGTACCTAAGCCAAAATACACAGTAGTTTACATATGAAATAATTGAAACTATCTAGAAATTTAATTTCTTAAAGATGAGGACAAAGACCTTCAAAGAGGCCCAACCCACACAGAAAATGAAAGTTGCTGTTGAAACAGTAATGAAGCAACAAGTTTCAAGGCTGTGCCAGGACACCTGTCTGATACGCTCTGACATCCTTACCTACGGATGAAGTTTTTTCTGACATCAGTTACTGATTCACTCGTTCCAGGGAAGGGCTGCTCTCCAGTTTGGTTTGAATGCCAGTCCTCTAATCAGCTGAAGAAAAGGAGTCACTTATATAAGCCAAAGGAAAGGAAATGCTTCTGCAATACAGCTCACATGAATAGCTAGGACTGAGCGCTGCTTGGCTCCTGAAGTCCAGCTTTTGCATGTTCTCACCCCGTTTCTTTAGGGCTGTTTTGATCGAGAGGAGTGGGAATCTGGGAGGCTTTCCTCTTCTGACTGGTCTTTCTTTTTCAATTGAGTCGGTGAAGACAAGTGGAAGGCATGACCCTCTCCTCAGACAAAGATCTCAACGGGCTAGATAACCCCAGCTTTGTGGTGAGTCCGCTCTCTGAAGGGTAATTCTTGCATAAACAGGTGAGAGCCCTGTGAAAGGAGGAGAAAGGGAAAGCTGGGGGCTTGGGCTGGCTGCAAGAATGCTGATGTGTGCTAACGTCTGTCTCGTCTGTATCGACAGGAATCAGAGGAATGATTTTCACACTGCAGCTGCCTGCTGCTGCTGCAGCCTCAGTGTACTTGCTGCTCTCTGGCACCCTTTTAACTTCTTTTCTCTGTGTTATTTCTAAAATGATAATATAGATGAATGGCAGCGTGAGTGTATCTGTACTAAAAAGCAAGTGAGCTCGTGGCTCATTGTCTCTGTGTTCCTGTGTATAGCATTTTCTGTGTTAATCAGTAAAATTATGATAGAAATTTATCCTAATGAAGAATGTGTTTCTTTGTCTTCTGGACCTATTTCCAGTGGGGTGAATGTTCAGAAAGGTGGGTAAAAAAAAGGGGTTTGGGAGTCAGTGGTGGAGGGCACCCTCTAGAGTTGTAGCAGGGTAATAAAAGCTGTAAATGATGTGCCAATCCAGTTGTGTTCGGTGCACTGGGAATGCTGACGGCTGTAGGAGCCACAGGGCAAGAGCCTGGGGTACACAGCCCCCTTCCTATCTCACAGCAGAGGTCACCTCCATTAGAAACTAAAAAAACTGCTTGTTTTTACATCAGCAGGTGTGAAGGACTGGGGTCATGCAACCATCTTCTTACCTTGGTACACACCACCTATCTGGGGGGCCTTGGGGGAGTCATTTAACCTCCCAGTGTACAAGTCCTGCATTTCTTGGATAGCTCTGGGTGAGCTTGCTGTGAGCAGTGGAGGTGAGGGTTCTGTGCCAGTTGTGGCCAGAGGCTCAGGGAAAGTCTCATAGCCAGTCAGGGGTGTTCTTTCATAATTTTTAACAGGGTCTCTGTTTCTATTTGCTATGCCATAATGCATATCAGGCTTGTGACTTCTAGTTTGAATTACCCCAAAGAAGGTAGAAAACAAAGGTCTTTTACCTGTAGTTTAAGCAGTTCCATTTGCGACTGCCTTCCTGATGCACTTATTTAAGATATGGTTGAGGGCCCTGATGCTGTTCCTGGAGCCTGAGGCATATGGAAGGTGTCGTGGTCCCTCAGATTCATGGGAGCAGCTAGGCTGAGAACCCTCAACAGTGGCTTCCTCTCGCTGCTCCAAACTGCTCCTGCGTTGTCCTCCTGCCAGCATTTCAGCATCACAGGCTGGCTGAAGTTGGAAGGGATCTCTGGGGGTCACCTTCTTCTGCTCAAGCAGAGTTACCCAGAACCAGCTGCCCAGGACTGTGTCCAGACAGTTTTTTAAGATCTCTAAGGACAGAGAATCGACAACCTCTCTAGGTAACCTGTGCAGTGCTTGGTCACCCTCACAAGTGAAAGATTGTTTTCTGATGTTAAGATGGGACCTCCTGCATTTCACTTTGACTTCATTGCTTCTGGTCTTCTCTCATCCTGTTATCTCCACTCCATCCTGCTGCTGCTGAGCCCTGCTTATTCACTCCTCTCCAGCTCCTGGGGAGGGTCAGGCTCTCATGTGATGATCATGCAGGACTGTTGCTGGCACAGGCTCTGCCTGGCTGGAATATGCCTCCTGGTTAACACAGGGAAAATTGCAATGAAAAGAAAGGGGCTTACTGCTGTCTGCTTAGCTTAGCATTCATCTACCCATGGTGTTATTCAGGAGTAGTTGTCCCCAAATAACTCCATGCATGGGCAGCCTTAAGTACCTTGCTGTACGTTTGTTAATCCATGGCTCAGTCTCTCTTGTTCTGAACTGAAATGTCTCCACAGGGAGTTATTAAAGAACGCCTTTTGCTCCTGAAGTTCATGCCTGAGTTCAATTGGAATTAACTCTGCCTTCACCTCTCTAAAATATCTGTTATGCTCTCAGTTTGCCTAGGCTGGATAAATACACCATGTTTGTTAAAGAAGCTTCTCCACCCTAGGTATCCCACAGCAGAGTCTCAGGCTGTAAGTCCATTAAGCTAGTTTATTTGAGTGATACTTTGGTAGGAACAGCTCAAGCTGGGTGCCTCTGGGGAGGGACCTTGAACAAAGAAATTCCTTGGCAAAATGTATCTTGATATGAGTAAATTCTGCAAGGCATACAGCTCCCTGGGGACCCCCGGGTCTTCTGACTACTTGGGAGGGGATCTGAGTCTTCCTAGGGAGAAATTTCAGTCGACTCCTTTGGAATGGACATTGGGATTTCCCATCCACTGGTGTCCCTGTGTTTCACCCAGTTCCTCTGCAGGAGCGAAGTTTTCTAGTAAGACAAAAGGCAGGTGTGTTTACTGAGGCAGAACATTGGTAAGGATGGGCATAAGAAGATTGCAAAGAGAAAACCAAGGAAATGAAATATAGAACATGTTTTACTTAGTAATTAGTGACAACCAGGTGTTTTAGCATATTTTATCAAAACTGCTCTTCGTGTGGAATTGCAAGGAGGGACAGAGACCAGTGAACAGTGCAGCTTTTACTGATGAACCCACTGTACACTCTTCCTTGCTTCTGGTTGCTGCTGTTTCTTCATCATTAGCTAGACTTTAATGATACTAACACACTTTGTACAGGTGTCCCTTTGAGGCTGAGACACCCTCTAGTGTTCCCTCAGTTCTAGACACACACATGCATATAAAAATTTTCCATAAATGTTTTGTACCTCTGTTTTAATTTCCTTTCCTTGCTTTTTTTTTAAATATATCCTGACATTATGCAAAGCTACACAGAAGGTGTTCCTGCCAGACATGGAGTGTGGCCTCAAGAGGCAGCTGCTGGGTACCTGCAGGGTTGGGCTGTCACTAACAAAGGCTCTCCTCTTATTCAGGGTGAAGATGGGAGCCACTTCTGCTCCTTATCAGATAGCTCTGCCCAGGGCCCAGAGGAAGGTGGGGGCACTGGCCATGGAGGGATCAAGCTTGCCTATACTGTCACAGACGTGCCTCCCTGGTATCTCTGCATCCTGCTGGGCATTCAGGTGCGATGGGGGAGCAGGTGGAGGCTGGGGATGCGTGGAAGTTGAATGGCTGTTCAGCCAGTTAATGAGGGTAAAAGCTGAATTTGGGAGTGCTTTGCCTTCACTGGGCATGACTGGAGCTGTGGGGCTGGACCTTGGCGAACTCAAGTTCTTCTCATCACATTTCTTGAGCACTGACTGATCTGTGCCCACAGCTACATTGCACCCTTTGAACTGCAAATGTTAAGGCAGAGTCCTGAGGCTGGGGCCAAACAGTTAATAAGAACAGGTCGTGTACCTGGGCTGAAGGTAGCCAAGTGAGTAAGGGCTTCTGAACTTCTTTTGTTGCCTTCCCACAACAACAAAAACTAAGCAGAAGGGCACACATTGCTTTGGCTGGTGTCCATGCCCAGGTGTGTTAAACCACTCAATGCCATCAATGCCACGCTGGGTGTGGAGCCTTGTGGAAGAGAGACCTCAGAATGATTAAGGTAATGATGGACCATGCTTGGAGCTTAATGGAAATTTTGTACTTTGTTTCCTCAAATGTCTCAGATTTAGAGTGTTATCAATCCCAAATTTTCTGAACATATCTGCATCATAATTTTAATAAAATATACCTCTAGTGAACACAGTGAGTTTCTGAGTGCCACCAGTTCCACTACTGCAGTCCTGTGCTCCAGAGAAAGATCTAACAACCAGAGTTAATAATTAAAGCAAAAATAAGTTTGAAAAATTATTTTTGTATTTAGGCATTAACTAAAGGTCATTGTAGAAATATGTCTATGACTCTTTTGACAAATACAGTGCCCAATTCTTCCACTCTTTGGCATCCAGTTCTTACGGTTGTCCCTAATTGCACTGTGTGAAGAAAGCTACTGATGGTAAAGAATTTGTAGGCCCAATTTGCCAGCTTTTTACATTATCCTTTGTGGTACAAATGAGACCAACTGAAATATTTGCATTTACTTTGCCTGATTGCTCTCTCCCTCTTGGGATGTTCCCATCTTTGTGGAAGAGGAGCCCTGACAACTTTGTCTGCAGGTGCTGGGGATAACCTGATTGTGTCTGACAGTGGCCTGGGGAGTCCAGAGTACTATAAGAGGTCTTTGGGCATGAAAAGTAGGAGATATTTGAGAAGTAAGGCTGTCAAAAAAAAAGAGGGAATGGGTAATACTAGTACTGTCCAAACATAAATCTGTGAGTTACTTTCAGATTTCCCTCAACAACATGGTAATAATATGGAGCCAGTTCTACGTCCTTCTTCACCCAGTCTTTTTCTGTGACTTCTAGCACTTCCTGACAGCCATGGGAGGTCTTGTAGCTATCCCACTGATCCTCGCCAAAGAGCTTTGCCTCCAGCACGACTTACTCACCCAGAGCCACCTGATCAGCACTATCTTCTTTGTCTCAGGAATTTGCACCCTCCTGCAAGTCCTCTTTGGAGTCAGGTAGGCCAAATGCAAGAACTGGGACACATGAGTAATTCCTGAGGCCATCACACCTGATAGAGTTTATGCATCAGCAAGACTCATTTGCTACCCTTAGGGAGTCAGGGCACATGCCAGAGCACCCTGAAATCACTGTATGTGGAAGCTTTGCAGGGCTACCTTGCTGTTCTGAGTTTTTCATCTCCTGATACTTCATACATTTTTTTCTGGGCTTATAAGGAATCTGTCCTCAAAATAATAAAGCATTGCAACATGCAGTAAAAAGTATCTGCTTGCTCCTTACACTGAAGATCCTTCAGCTGAGGCAGGAACCTTCTGATCTGGGCTTGGGATCAAGGGAGCACAGATTCCATAAAAAACTCAAGGGGAGGGCATAATTAGGAGAAATTGAAGTCCATAGGTTGTTTTTTCCTCCAGTATGGTGGGAACCTGTGTTTCTCACTTTAAAGACAAAAATTACACATTCTTTGGCTTCTGAATCTGAGGGACCTGGCTAAAACTTCTGCCTTCAAATCACTGGTCAACTGCCAGCTCCACAAAATGTTTTTACTCTTCCTGTTTCTTTCACCACTGAAACTTTCCCGTCTCTCTCTGTCTTAAGAAGTGGCTGTAGACAAATTCTTCCTGGAGGGTGCACCCCTTTTCCTACATTGCTGCGGGATTAGTGGAGGAATAGACCACAAGGAAGGTATAATCTGGTTCTTCAACTGAATTCGGGCTGGGGTGCATGACCGTGTCTGTGGCTGTTAGTGCAATTCAGGCTGGAGTTCACCCTCCAAATGCTTCAGTGAATACCTGAGAGCTGTGATGTCCCTTGTGTGCTGTTAGCCAAGGATGAAAGAGAATCAGGGAGCCTCTCCCATGGCTGAATAGCTGAATGAGGAATAACAGATCAAATAAAGTGGTAAGGAGTTGTTCCTGTAGGATAAGTTTGAATGGCTTTTGCCACGCAAAGGGTGCAGTTGCTTTTTTTTCTACCAGAACGGTGGAACATCCTCCTATGTGGACAGAGGCAAACAAAGCCTGAGAGGACAGTTGGAAACAGATTGTTTTTTCTCCTTTTACTGTTTTCTGAAACCCTGCAGTAGTTGATGACCGTAATTTACCAACAAGACAGCCAAAGAAGTGGGAATAATGAGTTTCAATGGATGATTTCCCTGGAAAAGTTCTGTGCAACTCTCTGAGGACCTGGGGAGCCCTCAGCTAAGGACTCTGAACAAATCCCTGTGTTTGTATTTAGGACTAATTCAGAGGAGAAGAGGGATGATCTGTTAATGTGGCCTGGAGAAGGGGGACTGTACCATTTGTCTTACTGAGACTGGCCTGGTTAGTATGGCCAAGTGGCAGCTCAGGGGTACAGCTGCAGAGAGAATTTGGGGGCCAGAAACCACTTCAGCTAAAAGACAATGTTGGCACATGAATAAACAGATGGGAACTGACCATAAAGTCGGGGAGGTTCCCATCAAGAGTGAGTGCAGTTAAGAAGCAGCCCTCCAGAAGCAATAGCCAAGAGAAAAGCTGACCCACTGCAACCTGCAGCTTGGTCACCTTACACAGCATGAAAAAGCAGTGGGGTCCCAAACAGTCACTGGAGACACTATCCAAGAGGCTCTTGAGAGGAGACACAGGTCACTTGCCATTATGGTGAGCCCTGCTTAGTAAATGATCAGAAGTCATGTAGTGATTATCAGAGCATAATATTTCCTTCCCTAAGCCTGCAGCTTTCCTCTTACAAACCCCACTGGAAAGAGTTCAGTGTGCCCCATAAGTATCCTCTCGGCACCCCATTTTCCTCTGAGCCCACCCATGCCGGCACTCTCTGAGCCCACCCATGCCAGCACTGGCTGTGAAATAGCTTGAGGACTAATGCAGCAGAAGCTATAAATCTATTATTAATTTAAGTCATGGCACTGGGTCTTCTTTGTTTCCTTTGGTTGGGTTTTTTTGGTGTTTCGGTTTTGGTTTTTTTTTGCCTTGCCCAGCAATATAATTTGAAAGCTGCAACATATTTGACCAAATACCATAAATAGGCAACTCCACATATAACTGATACTCAAATATAACTCACCATCAAAGCTTTGACAGTGCTTCAGTTGTTCATGGCATGACTAATTGCAGTCATATAAATACTTGTTTTAAGTGACATAGACTTGATGCTATTACAGCTATGCCATCTCTTTTTTTAAGTGCTTTCCAGGGAATGGTAGAAATGCCTCTGTTTCAGGGAAATCTGTGCCCTGCAAAAGCATTCACCTGGCTTGCTGCCCCACTGCTCTTCTGAGCAGAGGCCATGAGAGGTTGTGGTGCAAGGAGAGGTTGCTTTGGGAGTTCCTCCCAGGGGTGTTTCCTAAAGGGAGGAAGCAGAGGCACCTTGGAGGTTTTGCTTGCTGTTTCAGGGCTGCTATGCCAGTCCTCACGCAGCTTTGGGTTTTTCAAGCACAGTAGAGGAATGGCTAAGACAACTTGCACTGCAATGGGCACTTAATGCATGTGGAGCGTAGAGGAGCCAGTCCACCCTTAAAGGTCTGTGTCTCAGTTTCTTCATGTGTGAAAAGAGAAGAGGCTGGTGTAGCTCATAGGAGCATGGCTCTGCTTTACAAAGCTCTGCACAAAGCCAGCGTTGAGCTCCTCTGGAGGTGCAAGCTCCTTGCTAGCCTGAGGGTAGCCACCCAGAAGAAGGGCTAAGCCAGGAGGCACATGGCATGGGGGGAGAGCCAAGATCTCACCCAGTCAGTGCCCCTGGACCCCTTCATGCAGGTTTCTTTTCTAATGTCAGTGGAAACATAGCAGAGGAATTGGCTTTGAAACCTGGTGTACTAAAAACCAAGTCACATTTTCTACTGCCCTCAGACAGAGGATGGTTGTGGCATGGGAAGTAGCCAGTGGATGTCCTTGTGTTCCTGAACAGGTTGTGAAGAAAACTGAGGCAGGCACAGGGGATGGAGCAAGCAACTAGGTATTGGCAAGATTTGGACCTAGGCTGATGCTGAACTTTTCTTCAGACTCTCACTATCTTCCTTGTCCTTCTTCTTTCCAGGTTTTTCCTTTGGTTGTTGTTCTACTCTGTGCAGGTCTGTGGTCTCATCAGCCCTTAGGAGGACTAATTTTTCCTTAATGCAGAGTAGCATTTGACTGTAGCACCGATGTGGCCCTTCACTGCTAGTGTTTGAATCTCAGCTCTTCCCCCATGTCATTGCTCTTGTGTGCAATGGGCTGCAATTCCCACCCATGGCCAGTGATGGAGATCTGTTAGAACATTTCAAAAGATACTGTGAGAGGCCATGGGCAAACTGATTTTTAAATTTATTTTGCTGTTCTTTCTCTCCCCCCTATTGAGTTGAGTTTTTAGCATTCTCACTTGTTATCTTTTCCCTTTACTCCTCTTTAAGGTTGCCTATTATTCAAGGAGGGACTTTTGCATTCCTGACCCCCACCTTGGCAATGCTGTCTCTGCCCAGTTGGAAGTGCCCTGCCTGGACACAGAATGCCACCTTGGTGAATGCCTCTTCACCAGAATTTATTGAAGTCTGGCAGACACGGATGCGAGAGGTATATTACATTTTCAGAGGCAACTGCTCTATATCAGGGCTCTTTGCTTTCAGAAAAGTGCCTGACTGGCCATCACTGCTGGAGAAACTTCTGGAGCAACTTCTCTTAGCAATGACCCTTGGCCCTCACCCTGTTGCAGCTTCCTAAACATTTATTATCTGTCAAAAAAGCAGATGCTTCACTGCTGCTGAACGGAGACATGCAGACCTCCTCATGTGATTTATGGTTTCTGCAAAGTCTCCACTAGTCCTGCCAGATCCCTTCTTCATGAAGCATGGTTAGCCTTGAGGAAGCAAAGAAGGGAAAATGTTTCCAAGGAAAGGACCCTGTTGAAGCACATGAAACCTAGTAAAAAGAAATGCAAGGGAAAAGTTACTGTACATATTAAGGAAAAGGGCATTCTTAGGTAGTCAAAAGGGAGGAGGAAAAGTCAGGGGTTTCACTGCATCATTCTACATCAATTGCCTTATTAGAGCAAGTGGCTAAACTTGCCTCTGTTCATCCATTTGTTGGTGTGCTTTCCAAACCACTTGTGAAGTGGTAAAAGCTCACAAAGGATTTGCTGTTCAGCACAGCTGATCTCTCTGCTGATACACAAAAATCTATCACAAGGGCACTGCTGACCTCTCCTTCCAAGCTGGGTGGTTCACCCAGCCCCTGTGTTTATCTTCCCTTTGGAGCTGGGAAAAGGAAGGTGATCAGCACCGCAGAGGACCCAGCCTGGGCTTATCACCAAATCTGGGAAGGCAGAGAGCAGCCTCACCCCTGACTCTCCTGTCTAAAGCTGATGCTGAAGTGAGCAGTATTTCAGAATGTAATTGCTGGCTCCTTAGCAGTGATTGTCAAACACAGGGAAGTTCAGGGTGATAAATATGTTCCCGGGGTGAAACTGATACTCAGAAAAAACAGAGGCTGTAATGACTCACCTGCTCCACCAGTGTGCTGAAGTGACCCACATCCTTCCCAGAAGGAAGACTAATAGAGATCATGGCCCTGCTTCTGTTTTTGGAGCAAGAGCTTTTCCCCTACTGTGGGGCAGCAGGAAGGAGTGTGCAGGGCAGCTGATGCTTGGGTGGACAGGGAGGAGGTGATCTTTAGAACAAAATTAGCCCTGGTGAGGACTAAATCCATCGGCCAAAGAGGGAGGTGCTGTGCTGTGCTGCTGCTTTGGTGGTCCTACCCCACATGTAGCGTTCAGCCCGGTTTTACTGTTGTCAACGGGAAGCCTCCATGCCAATCTCTCACTGGAGACAGAGCCTGGCTCTCACACTGGATTTGCACTGGCTTATGAAAGAAAGGTTCAACAGGTGGAGCTCCTTCCAACCTCTCTTTTCTTCCTCCATTTTTCCAGGTGCAAGGAGCTATCATTGTAGCCTCCTGCTTTCAAATTTTCGTTGGATTTTCTGGCCTGATTGGATTTCTCATGAGGTTCATCGGCCCCCTGACAATTGCCCCCACCATCACCTTGGTTGCGCTACCTCTCTTTGAGTCTGCTGGGAATGAGGCTGGGCAGCACTGGGGCATAGCATTCATGTAAGTCTCTCTTTTCTGGGAAAGTTGAGCATACACAAATCACCTGCCTCTAATATGAAACCAAGTGTCACGATCTGTAGCAGAGTTTCTCTTGGTACAAGGTTTATTTGTTGAGCACTGACATGTGACATCTTTGTGCAAGGCAGTTGCGTGGCATAGTTGTTCTCCACCCTGGCCCTCAGTAGGTTAAAGCCCTCAACAACAAAGGAAAAACCAAAAAAATCTGATTTTTGTAAAAATCCGAAGTTCACAGGTCAATAGAGAAACAAGTCTTTCCTGTGTGCGGGCAGTGTCTGTCACAGTTGTCTACACACACCCATCGTTTAAGTTAAAAAAAAAACATTCCTAAAATTACAAAGTTGGGCACTCAGAGTCAGGTATTCTGAGTTGAAATAGCTGGTGCTTTATGTATTGTTTTCATATGAGGAGGAGGAGCTGTTCTCTCTACAAAGAGCCTGGGGGTCTCTGGAAAAGTGTGTCTGCACATGTGGCTTTGCAGCAGGGAGTGCTCTTTCAGGAACATATGTGTGTGTATGTCCTTCTGCATGACTGTACAGATTGTGCTGGGTGGCAGAGTTTCCTTGCTATTTCATAAATGAATTAAAAAAGTAGAAATGCCACTGCATGGTTGTTCTGTAGACTTGGCACCTTCAGATCCCTAATGTAGACTTCAGCTTGGGATAGCATGCAAGAGGAGTAGATTGTTAACCTCTCTATGGACTCCATCATTTGCTGGTTCTTTGAGAGCTGATTTTGGAGACTCAGGCTTGACTGTAGTGCTTGGAAGGCAGCATGTTGTTGCGGGACATTCTCCTCTCCATTCTCTCTTGATCTGTTCTCCTCCTTGCTCTGCACCTGTCCTCCTAGACCCCAAGAACCGCCTCTCTTCTCCACCCCCAGTTCCTCACCTAGCTGGTCTCTTCCACCAATGCCCCATGGGGGTCCAAACCCTGCTTGAAACCCAGCTCTCTTTCCACCATTGTTTCTCCCATCACATCTCTGGCTTGTTGTCCTGTTCTCCAGCTCTGGTGATTTGTCCTAACCCTGTTGCTTACTCAGTTTGAATTTTCTTCTTCAAACTGTATATCCTTGTCTGAACTATCTCTTTTTTCTGCCTCTCTTCTCCAGCCACTGGCTCCTAACCTCAGACTCATGCGTGACCTCTTTGCCCAACCATGCTGCTCCGTTAATGGGATTGCAGTCCTTCAGCCTGTGTCTCTGCTCTCAACCCAAGTCACCCTTTCTGTCTGGTTAATTTCTGTCCCACCTTCTATCCATGATAATCCCAGTCCTTTCTTTCCTGACTCAGATGCCTGAGTCCCAACCTGATCACTGTGCTCTGAACTATCCCCAGTTGTGTCCTCTTCTGCTGCCTTCTCCATGCTCCATGGGTGTCACTAAGGAAAGAGGCAATGGAGAAGGTGGAAGACATGACCCACGTGGTCTCAGCCCTGCTGTTCAGCCCCACCACATCCCACAGCTTCCATGATGGAAGATCCCCACTGTTGCCTCAAGAAACGTCTCTAGTGTGTGGTGACTTACTCCCTGGTAATGGTGCTCACACAGTTCATCACCAGGCAAGGCCTGGACATACTCAGAAGGCTCAGACTCTTTCTGGTCTGCAAAGCTTAAGCCTGAGCTATTTCTGCTGACTGCCTGGGACTTGGCGTGAATGATCATTGTTGCAGACTGAATATACCTGAGCAGATTTTTGTGAGAAACAGCAATATCCTTTGCCCCAAAGAACAAGTTCTACTAATTTTCAAATTTCTGCTCCAGGTCATAAGCAAATCCTGCTACTGCTCAAGGCAAAAGGACCTTTTCAATGCAGGCTATATACTATGTCTATTTACTGAACATCACTCTTAGAAATAGGTTTGGTATGTATTTTAAAAAATATATTTGGCCTGAGGCAGACATTTTCCATGGAAATTTTCATCCCAAATAAGTAAAGTTAGGTAGAATTCTAAGCAGCTGAAAATAGCATTTGTTAATGGAATGTGTCAGGCAACCTGAATAATAAGCAGTGACACCTTCCTGTGATAGACGAGGGTTCTGTGGTGATTCATAAGGCTGCTGAGCACCTTTGTTCTTGCAGATGCACAAAATGTGCACTCACACTACAGAGTCTGGGCTCTGTAGCATTAGAAACCATGAATGGAAACTAGTTCTTCCTCAGACTTTCTGCCTCCAGTCATCCAGTGCTTTGAATTGTGATGGATAGCATTTTCTTTGCACTGCTGGTATTCTGCCTGTCCCTGAATATGTACCTATAGTTCATCACACATGGAAACCTACCAGTTTCCTGTGCACTTCATCTAGTGCAATTGATTTTGCATCAAATCCTATCCAGATTAATGCACTCAATGTATATCATTTAGACTTGCTATAATAAAACGTGGAGCTCTTCAAAAGCCTGGTTAACACAGGAAGAAAATGTCCAAGGCCTTCTACCAGCTCAGCAGTCAAGATGGGTTGCTCAGTCCCTGCTCTCTTGCCCCCTTTGGCAGCCTCCAGCTTGATCTGGTTTGCCTTTCTGAAGGAAAGACACATGGGAGGCAGGTTGAAAGTGCACCCAGCTGTGCTGCTGTTCACAGATGTGTCCTGCACAAGGGATGGGAGAGGAGCAGCACCTCGGGGCACTTCCACCAGAACAAGCCCCAGCTGCTGCTGGGGGCATACAGGAGCACCCCTGCCTTGGAGAACCCCTCTGGTGTGTAGCCCCCACAAATGGAGGGCTGTGCTCTCCCCTTCTCAGCTGGCTGGGAGGGTTCTGTGGGCACCATATGCAGCCTCAAGAGTCTTTTTTTTTTTTTTTTCAAAACAGGGACTTGCATAGCCAAACCAAATCCTCTTACTCTGTGCCACTTAGGAGCTTCTTGCTACTTGCAGAGCAGCATAGCTCAACCTGAAATCAGGAAACCAATAAATCCTGTATTTCTAGTATATCTGAATTACATAGAGGTTCAGGCTCTGCCTGGACTTTGCATGTCTCTCAGGTCTTTCTTTTACTTAGGTGTCATTTTTAAGCTTTCTGCAATTGTGTTATACTCACTGATGCATTCCCTGAGGTGTCAGTCTTGAAACAACAGGGGAAAAGGTATTTGCAAATAGAAAGCTTGTTCCACCTCTGGCTTGCTGGGGTGCTGAGAGCCTGCTTTTTGGGTCCTCTGGAGTCCTGGGTCCTTGGGTAGCAGGTCTTCACTTAATGTGAGGAGAGGTGTGGCAGCTGGGTATCCACTTTGCAAATGGTCTCATTTTCTCTCCTTCTAGGACTATTTTTTTCATAGTTCTGTTCTCTCAGTACCTGAAAGATGTCCCTGTGCCGCTGCCATCTTATCAGAAAGGCAAGAAGTGCCACTTCTCTCCAGTCTACCTCTTCCAGATCTTCCCGGTACGTTGGGGTTCCTGGAGACACTGGGGGATTGTGACAGTGTGACTGGCCTCACCTTCCCCAGGCTGCCTGGGCTCTATCCACAGGGATCTAGATGAGTTACTGCTTCCCAGACAAGCCTGCATGGTAAGGGGCAGAGGGGAAAAAGGTTCCCATGGCCCTGAAGGGAGAGAAAGGGAGAGAAAGGAGGAGAAAGAGCCACCAGGAACCCCCTTGTCCCCCACAACCATGCTGGAGATGCAGCCATACCCTAACCAGACCCCACTGCTGCATGTGATGGGCAGGTGCTGCTGGGGCTCTCCCTGAGCTGGCTGCTCTGCTACGTGCTGACAGTGACCAACGTCCTCCCTGTGGACCCCACTGCCTACGGCCACCTGGCTCGCACGGACACCCGTGGGGATGTTTTGTCACAGGCTCCCTGGTTTCGGCTGCCTTACCCAGGTACCACTGCCCCCCTCTTCCCCATCGTGCCTGCTCCTGCTTGCACCTCCACTTATGACTAGCAGGGGGAGATGAAATGCCAAAAATCAGGCAAACACCCACAAGCATCCCTGCTGTTCTTCCTCCCCCCCGCAATAGATTTCAGGGCAAATGTGCCCCTCCCACCTGAACCAAGCTCTTTACTTGCAGGTCAGTGGGGAATGCCAACAGTCAGCCTCGCTGGGATATTTGGCATCTTAGCCGGGGTGATTTCCTCCATGCTGGAGTCCGTGGGAGATTACTACGCCTGTGCCCGCCTGTCCAGGGCCCCACCACCGCCGAAACACGCCATCAGCCGTGGGATTGGGGTGGAAGGCATTGGCTGCCTTCTGGCTGGGGCCTGGGGGACGGGGAATGGCACCACATCATACAGCGAGAATGTGGGAGCCCTGGGCATCACCAAGGTGAGCCTCCCTGCAGCGAGGTGGCTGTGCTGACTCCTGGAGGGTTGCCCTGCTGGTGTATGTATGAAAGACTGGTGTACGTGGGTATGTGCTGGACCCAGAACATGCTCTTAGCCCACCTCCTGAAAAGCACACTGGAAAATTGTGTTCTGGTCCGTTGGTGACTTTCTCAGCAGCACTACAAATGACAGCAGAGGTGGCCAGTTCCTCTCTTTCTCTGCTTATGGTCTGCATATGGGATTAGTGCACTCACTCATGGCACCTGGCTTAGGTAAGGCTAAAGAGAGCATGTCACATCCTGTGCTGAGGACTGACTTTATCAAACACTATCTGTCTGTCTCTCTCTGACTTCCTAAATATATTTAAAAAGGGAAAGGGAAAGGAGGGAAAGGGAGGTGGAAGGAAAAGAGCAAGGAAAAGAAAAGAAAGAAAGACAATATTTTATAGGGCTTCAAATTCCAGGATTTTTATAACCCAAGGATTGCAATCATGTGAAACGTAGACTGACTTCTTTGGGATTATAAAAGGTGATGGCAAAAGTTTGTGTTTTCATCTCTCTATAAAGTTTTTTGAATCCCTTGAGTATATTAATTGCTCGAAAAGGGAAATAAATTTCCAGAGATAAGCTTGACAATCAGATCATAGATTTTCACCAAGCTTTGCAGCCAGAGGATAGGTACCTCCAGCAGCCGACTGGACAATATTTTCAAATCATTGTCAAATAAGCAGTGTCATGTCAGAAGAGCTGTGACTCGGTAAATAAATGCAGAATTTAACTTACAGCTTACACTCTACAATATTGCTTATTTCACTGGATTTTATAAACCTCCCTCACAACAAGCATTTTTCACAGACTGAAGTGTCAGTGTTTGGCTGAGGTGGCTGCCTCCAGCACCAAGGACTGTCTGGATGTCTGCATGAATTACAGTAGCTTGTCAACATACGCACCTTGTCACTGTGCATACTGACCATATACCTGAGCCAGTTCTTTCCTGACACATAGTTTGCTGTATATATTGTATGTAGGGATGCTGCCCAAACTCATAATTTGCAGATTACAGGATACACTCTCACTGTGTATGTTAAGTCCTTCAGATGGACATGCCATCCTTACTGATTCTGGACAGACATTTCCCATAGATCCCACCTCTGCTTACTCTGTCCACTCTTAAGAGAGCTGAAAATACAGTGTTGTCTCAGTCAATTTTATATCAGTGTAAATACTCTGGCTGGGACAGATGGGGATGCTGAGAGCACAAGACAAATTTAATTTCTTTTTTTTACATGGGAAATACATTTTTCTATAACAAATGGAAACACAAGGGACTTTTTTTCTCTGCTAAAACAGAGATGTCCAGCACCACCTGAGAAGCCTTTGGAGATCTCAGATATCTAGAGGGGCTGTCAGATAAGGCAAGGAGAAACTGCTGACTGCTGGAGGCTGCCAAGATGCAACAGCATACATGGCACCAGACACCAAAATTTAAACTGCTTGATCAAGCCCAGTAAAGAGAGGTAAAGGCCTCAGAGTCACCATATATTGCAGGGAACTTTGCAGTTTCTTCAACCTTAAGAAAGAGAACTGATTTTCTTGTTTTCCTGACATAATTGAAACAAACTCTAAACCAGAAGATTTAGCAGACTATGGTCAAGTTGTGGTATCACTGGATTAAGTAATTTGCCCTTAAGGCCAACTCCATATACACGGTAATTTGACATTTTAGCAAACTGAGAATCTGACTCTTCGTTCTAATCTTGGAATAAATAGATCTGTTGGCTTCTATTAAATCAACATTTTGATGGTAATAGTGTCCCAAGGTTTTAAGACAAAGAATATAAAGAGCTCACCTGAAGGCAATGCATTATTTTATTTTGAAACTGTATACCAAATCTTTCTAATTCATCCTTCATGGTCAGGCAAGACTTAAAATATTTTAAAGGGACATGTTTAAGAAATACTTAGAAAGAGACACCACTAGTTACTGGGAATACTTTTGTTGAAAGCATTCACAAAAAGCCCTTCCTGTAAACATTCTTTGGATACTTAAAGGGAGGGATTAAAATATTTAATTGAATTATAAAATTATATTAATTATTAAATTATTTATAATTATAAAATATAATTATGAAAATGTTTGCAGAGGATTACAGAGTTTCCCTGCTTAAGACGTAAATGTTATAAACTGTAGCATGACTCTTTAAGATGTCCAAGTTTTGGTGTGGCAAGGCATATCTTGAAAGTCTAACAAATATTGCTAGTTTTCTTTTAGTTTCTATACACTTAAGTGTCTCTTTCAGCCCTTTGTTTGGCAGATACTCTTTTTCTTTCCTATTTCTATGGTCTAACAGATCTGAATGAAAGGCATGGCTTGGTGCTTCCATCCCATTTTTACTGTAGTGCCCAACCAAGAAAAGGCCACCTTGGCTATTCCTAGGGGAAAAATTGAGGAAAAAAAGTGGTTTTACTGCAGCTGGATGGGTGATGAGAGGTAGGGACAGACCAAGAAACTTTCTCACTTCTTCTTTCTTGACCACAGAAAGGATATATCAGATCCCAGAGATCAGGACTGAAGCAGTCAGCCAGCTCAGGTTTCCTAAATCTTGGTCTCCAGGGACTGGAGGGATGATTGTGGGACACCTCACCAAAAGCCATTTTTAGATGGCAATTGAAACCCTGGTGGAAAGTGTTTCGTCCAGTGATTTTCCAGTGAATTGACCAGGTGGTTGCAGTTCCAGGCTGTATGTATGCCAAGAAATTTCTAGGCTGGAGCAAGAGCAAGGCTGTGTGTGGGGATTACTGTGCTCTTAATTTAACTTTTTTTATTGTTGTTTAACAGGAAACTGAAGTCCCAGCAGCAGTAGGAAAAAGGACAGCAGCAAGTAAATAGGTGTGGTGCTCTCAGAGTGCCTTTCATTACAAATATTTACTGGTGCACAAATACTGACGCTTCCCATTCAGTGTCAGCATCCCAGCTCACCAGCAGCAGTATCCAAACCTTCAGCTGAAAGAGCCACTGAGTGCTTGGGCCAGAGCTGCAGCCCCTGCCCAACAGGTTGGCGCTGGAGCCTGGCACCCTTCGCCTCTCTGCTGATCGGTGCGTGATTGCCTCCTCTTTCTCTTGCCCCAGGTAGGGAGTCGAATGGTGATCATTGCTGGTGCCTGTGCCATGCTCCTGAGTGGCATCTTCGGGAAAGTTGGGGCAATGCTTGCCAGCATACCCAGCCCTGTGATCGGAGGCATGTTCCTCGTGATGTTCGGAGTTATCACGGCAGTGGGGATTTCCAATTTGCAGGTAACAGCTGTGTGAGCACTCTTTCATCCCTAGGGAAAGCGACTTCAGTTTCAAGTCAGATTCTTACCAGACTGTGTCAGATATAATCATGCTGCAGCAAATGCAAACTTTTGTGTTGACAATTCCTTGGGTAAAGATAAGGGGATGTACCCAGAGGGGCTAAATCTCAGAGAGGCTCCCTGGTCGAGGCAGGACTGGCTGGCACTGCAGGATCACAAACACCCCAGCAGGACCAGGGCTGCGTCCACTCCTCTTTGCAGTATTTGCATCCCACCATGTCTCGTGAACACAACAATAATCCACAGTCTTGGATAATTCCAAATGTAATATATGCAATTTCTCTGTGCAGTATACAGATATGAACTCCTCAAGAAACATCTTTATCTTTGGATTTTCTGTATTTGCTGGCCTCACAATTCCCAACTGGGCAAGCAAAAATAGTACACTGCTGGAAACAGGTAAGAAGTGACATCAGAAGCATTTTCTGTAGCATAAAACTGAAGCAAAGGCTGATCCAGAGAAACCTTTTAAAATGCAGGTTTTCCCGATAAAATAATGAAACTTGTGCTTTGACTGTGTCCTGCTTCTTTCAGTGAGGGCTGTTCTTGCCTTTTGCTCTGATGCAATGCTCTGATGTGGAAATCTCTGCTGTTGATCAGTGACTGCACCTCACCATATTTCTCTTGTGTTAAGGATTGCAGAGCACTTCCCTGGGATACATTCTTGGGGTGGGGAAAGAGAATATTCCAGGCCTGAATCTTGATCAAGGTCTTGAGGAGTGAGGCTTTTGTACATGCTCATATACAATAAAACTTCATGCTTCCAAAATACAAGATCAGACTTCTCTACTAAATTCCATCAAGTTTGTTGAAATTTCCAGTTCTCCAACAGTTACCCCTTCACCGTGTCTCATGTGATTAATGTGTTTATCACAAAGGCCATAGTGTCTTCTCTTAAAAGTGTACATGGCATGCTGAGTGGGCTGTTTAAAGAGCTTGGCCCACAAACCACACACTCTGTAGATGGTCTATCAGATGCTCAGTGGCACTGGGCTTTGCTTGTGTCTATTACTGCTCTAGAGGAAACATCACACCTGACTAGCTTGTGGTGAAATCCCATGCTAAATATACTCATTTTTCTTTGGGAACTGTAGCTCGTGCTCCTGTAGGGAACTGCTAGGTGTTATGCTGTGGAGGTGCAGAATGTGTTTGGAGAATAAGGTGGCTTTTTCTGGGACAGAACTGTGGTCTGCATTGTTAATGGACTCTTAGTGTATTTATGGTCATCTTCTGTCAATAATCATATAGAATAAAACTGTAGGTCTGAAACTGGCAGTGAGAACAATCTCCCTTTCATTGCCAAATCTTATGCTCTGCTTTGGGATTTGCAAGTCTAGTCCAAGCAAGCATGCAGCTTGCAGCCTCTTGGCACCAGGTATGCTGACGGTAAAACATGCATCTCCCTACACCACTGCCCAAAGCTTTGTTTTTCTGCTAGGAATCATCCAGCTTGACCAGGTGATCCAGGTGCTTCTCACCACTGGCATGTTTGTGGGTGGAATCCTGGGGTTTATCCTTGATAACACCATTCCAGGTAGGATTTGCTGAAATGAGGTACTAGTTTGTGGCTGTCCTAGAGTTTATTTCCTGGTATTTTCTTGTCTTCCTGACTACTGTTTCATGGGCAGGAGTTGTGCTAGCAACCACGAAACACCAGGTGACTGTACTCCTCGCAGATAGGGATGAAGAACAGGAGACATCACTGAAAGGGTCTCTGGCTGGAAAACAACAGCTTAACAAAAATTAACTGATTTGTCAGGAACAACCCAGTCTGAGGAGAAGAATTATTTGGAAAATATGTCTTTTAGGGAAAATGCCAGCCTAGAGCCATGTTGCTGATTAAAAGGAGAAAGGCACGCTACAAGAAGTGGAAGGAACTGATGTGTGCCTACTCAAGGGAACTGCTAAAACTGAGGCTGAACGGGAGCCACAGCAGTGAAAAGCAGTGAAAGCAGTAGGAAAACTGGTGACCAAAGACAGGATATAGCACCTGCAGCTGGTCCTCACAGGCAGCAAAGAACCTTGGATTTTCATCAAGCCTGGGGAGGGATGGCATAAGAATAGGGGAAGAAACCCTCTTTCCTGCTCCGAGAAAAGAGCAGGAAGGACAGTCTGTTAACCAGATTCTTTTAATGTCTCAGACTTCTTGCAAAGCCAATCTCCCTTTGGCTCATTAATTTTCCTGTAGCCCTCAATGTTCAGCTCCTCCAGGCAGAATTTACAGGTGTGCTCATTCCCTTTCGCTAGAGGAACTCAGCTGCTGCAACAGTTATGGGCACTTAGGAATTCCTTGGCTAGGGTAAACACCAGTGACTGACTAGTAATTGCTAGCTAAATCCACTCTGAAGTATCTGGGCACTTAACATCCAGCCTTGCTTTCCTAGCACTGTATGAACCTCCCCTTTGAACAGTTCTTGGATCCCTCATGGCAGGTGAAAAACTTGTCTTGATACACTTGATTCCCATGGAAAGCTGTGGAGAAGAGTGCTTATCTGGAAGCCATTGCAGGAAGACACATATTGTCTGGAAGCTCGTTAGTGAATGTTTGTAAAGAGCTTTGGAGCTAGAGGGGCTTAAGTACAAGGGATCTATATGTTGTGCTGGGTCTGCTGGGATTTGAGAAGTGGGTGTGAGGCACACAAAGTAGTTCTATGATTGAACACCTGCTGTTTTAAACAGAACTATCTCATTTTTGCTGTTACAGGAACACAGGAGGAGCGGGGGCTCCTGGCATGGAAGCATAGCCACAAGGGAGGGATAGAGAGCTCTCAGCTCATTTCCAAGGTCTATGATCTTCCGTTTGGCTTAGGCACCAAATACTGTGCTGTGTCTTGGTTTCGGTATCTACCTGCTTGCCCCAAAAGACTATCTGGTGACAAGAGAATGGACGAACTGAAGGCTGCTGGACAAAAAAGCACTGTTAAAGCAAGTTCAGAAAGAGACTCTGAGATCGGTGCTGATACAAGGATATAAGGACCTGGCTTCAGCAAAGGTAAACTCACCTCAGAAGCAAAGGCCGGAAAGCTTGTCTGCAGCTCCCATCATTTGAGTATGAGCTGGCAACTGTTAGAGGGTGGAACAGGGCAATAACATCTTCCTCTTCCCAGATCTGCTGCCTGCACCACTGGTGACCTTGAAGGAGTCATTCTTCTCTCTCTGCCTGCCTGCCCACCTCTAGGAAGAACCTAATCCCTCTTTGAGGAATACCAAAGTCCAAGAAATGCCTGGAAAAGATGTTCTGTTTCCTTCCTTGCGCTGAACCTTGGGCACCCCAAGGAACAGCTGTTCAGCTGAAGCAGAGGGCTTCCTTTCCCCTGATCTGGCAGATCAAGGAGCCAATGGAGAAAGCATGTCTGATGTGGGCCCTGTAACACTCTCAGGCATCCCTTGGGTTGAGGCTAACCCCTACCACCTTAAAGATCTGTAATGACAACACTCACCTTTTAGCTTGTGTTTTATATCTCATCCTGGCCAAAGGGAAGAAGCAGGTGCCTCTAGGTCATGATTCATCTCATTCCATATTCTCATAATTTAGTCAGAATGTTGTTGTAAGAGAGTCATCTAAGGTTAATGGGATGGATTGTCTTCTGAACCTGCCTCTCCTGCCTTAGTCCATAGAGGGATTCTAGAGACTTGACTTAGGTTCTTGACCTAACCCAGCTTCACTGAAACGTATCCCTCCTGGGGTGCTGGGAACAGTTTCAGGCGAGCCAGTTTCCCATAAGGCACCCTGCCCTACAGAGATGAAGGAATCCTCATCAAATATGAAGGAGAAAACTATTCTACTCACAACCTGATGCATCCTTGCTACTGCTGCGTCCTATGTGCCCCCACTGTACCTGTTTGGTCTGGAGTGGTGATTGTGTGGTGGAAAGAACTTCTCTGAAAAACACGTTTGCAGATTCTTGCTCCTATTTTCTATCAACAGAAACAGCCTTAGCCTATATGGTCACATACAATGTGATCGCATGTGGCCCTGGTTGCTGGTGGTGTGTAATAACATTGTTGCTGTAAAGCTTGTGTTTCCTGCATTGACAGTTATACTTCCTTTTTTTTTTTTTAAAATATATAAAATGTACACTGTAATGACATTTCTTAGGGTAGTTGCTGTAGTGAGTGGCAGGTAGTGGGTAGTGTTCGAAGAATCACAGAGTAATTCAGGTTGGAAGGGACCTCTGGAGGTCATC
This sequence comes from Sclerurus mexicanus, assembly GCA_013396755.1. Taxonomy (NCBI): domain Eukaryota; kingdom Metazoa; phylum Chordata; class Aves; order Passeriformes; family Furnariidae; genus Sclerurus; species Sclerurus mexicanus. The sequence continues at coordinate 116,422 of VWZF01006301.1, read as the reverse complement.
TGGGCCAGCCCCTGCTCAGAGATGATCCTGCTAGACCAGATTGCAGAGCACCGTGTCCTGTTGGGCTATAGAGAGCCATAGCCTCTCTGGGCAGGCTATTCCTCATGGTGTAAAGTGTTTTCCCTTGTGTCTAACTGGAATTCCTAATGCTTCACCTTGTGTCTGTTGCCTTGTGTCCTTTCACTCTGAGAAGAGTCTGATCCTGTCTTATCTGTACCCTCAACTGGACAGCTGAAGGCCACGATACGATGGCCCCTTTGGTCTTTTGTCTCAAGACTGATCAAAACTAGTGTGTTTTCAATGTAAAGCCTATTACAGCCCTGTTCTTTGGTCCCATACTGCAGCTGTAGTGATAGGTGGCTTGTTTATTGGTAAGATATATATTGTGTTTTTTTGCTTTGTGAGGGAATGAAACCTGATTAGATCAATTGTGCGAGTGTTGGGATCTTAAAAGAAGAAATATTATGGTATAAATAGTTTGCTGTTATGGGCATATTGGAGTGCCTCTGTTGACAGTTGTTGTATTGGAATTGTTGTGTCTTTGTTGTGTCTTGGGATTGTTCTGTCTTTGAGAGAAAAAAATGATTTGCACATTGAAGTGTATCTGACACCCCCTGCCTCCACCATCACAGATTTTAGATATGACTAGTCCCAGGCATCTCAGCTCTGGTATCTTCTTCATCATCCCCAACCTTGACTACGTCTCTAAGCTCATTTAGAGTCAGCCTATGCTCCCAGGCTGCTCTCTCTAGCAGGCAAACCCACAGCCTTACACATAATTTCTCTCAGATTTACTTGTGCTGTAGCACATGTGTGAAAGCGAGTTCTAAGTCTACAACACCCTGTTCCCGTGGTCTGTTCTGAAGCTTCCCGGCTGCTGCTGGCCAGACCTGCCACACACTGGAAGTTTAAATGGGAACAGGACACATAGCTAATGGACGAGGTACACAAGTCATGCCAATAGGGTATGTTCCCCCATAAATGAGGAACCCTCGGTAATTTTACTGGCTCTGTGTTAGCTCTGTGGAGGCTGCAGCCTTATCTTTTTGCTTCTCCTCATAAGGCATGTTGGGATGCTGGCAGGTGCCAGAGGTTTATATTTTCTTTAGCTCTGTTCAAAAAAAAAAAAATAACATTGGCACAGCTTCACTAGAAAAATCAGTCTAGAGTTGGCTTTTTGTTCCCCACTCCAAGGGTGGAGAACATTGTTCATCTGTTGTGCTGTCACCCTGCACACCCAGCCTGCTGCTGTGTCTTTGTCCCCATCTTGTATTTGGCTTGCAAGCTCCTTAGAGTAGAGCTGGGCATGACTTCACAGATCCTGGCAATCCCCAGTGGAGGCTTGTTACCCATTCACATCCTGTGGTTCTGGAGGCGCAGACAATTGCGGAGGCTGGACTGCTGGTGGGAGTGGTGGTATGCTGGTCTGGGGCAGCTGTGTCTGCTGTTGTTAAGGCTTAGAAGACAGATTTTCGGAAGATGTTTATATCCCTATTTCAATCTCAGGCTCCTAAATGCCCTTTAAAATTTCCCCTTTGATATGTTTGTTATATATTTTTAAAATATCCTTTTGTTTGCCTCAGGAGGACAATTCCAAATTTTAAAGTGAAGTCTGCAGGGCCACCACTCCTCCTAACTGCATGTGGCCACTTGAACTTTGGTAACAGCTTTGGCTTGCACCACAGCCAAACAGCTTCTGTTTATTTGCTACTTAATGAAAAAATGAAAATCAGACTCTCCTCAAGTTTAAAACTGAACACTTGAAAGCTGTTCCAGATTTCTTGGACAACAGCCAGCTACCTGTCAACTGTATTTCCCTTTCATGCTACTGAGTCCTGAGTGCAGCAAGACTTACTGATGTCAGCCAGGTGTGGGGTCACTGCTTGTGACTTTGCAGAGAGGCAGACAGCTAATTGGGATGTCCAGACAGATGCTCCTGCTGTTCTGGCTGAGGAGATGCAGTGATGGGTATTTGCTTCTACCTACGTGCACTGGCTCTAGAGCAGCTAATCAGGGCTCATTTTCATAGCTTTCTCACAAGAACACGTGACCTGGACAGTAGGATTGCCCTTTTTTATGCTCAATGTGTTGTAAAGTGAGGGGCTACCACACTGCTGTGCAGCTGTAGTGTACTAGGTCCTACTCTGTCCTGTTCAGCTTCATCTGCCCAAACCCCTACAATGGCTGCACATCCACTGATGTGTCCATGTTTCCCACTCCTCCATTCCAGCTGCCTTTCTGCCTTCAACTCCTTCCCACCACACTACCCCCATAGCCTGCTAGTCTATGTTTTTCCAGACTTTTTCACATTTTCATCAGACCAACCACTGAGTACTACTCAGTGTGGAACCTGTGCACATTAATGAGATCAGGAATTAAGGCTGCTTCCTTGCCAAGGCAGAGCAGAGCTCAGACACACCAGGCCAGAACAGGTATGGTCTGTGTAGAGTTGGCTCTGCAGGAGAGGAAACCATGTTCCTGCATTACATACAGGCCTGTGCTCTTGTAAACTATGATCATGCAAGAGGAAGAACCAAAGTAATGTGCTCTTCATCTTCTCCTTCCTGTCATTACACTGCCCATAAAACCTGCTACTGTTTGAGGGAGTTATTGTTTTCACATTAACTCAACACACCTGTTGTTTTGCGTTAATGTTCGGGCCAGTCTTAACCTAAAATTCTCCTGGTGAAGCACCAGAAGCTCTCATGTCTGATGATTAAGGGAATGCATTCACACAGTGTATGTTGTTCATTTAAAACTCTCTCCTCTTATAGGTGGCAGGCCAAAAATAATGTGGAATATTCCACTGTTTAACTTCTCTCCTGGACTGGCCTTCAAAAGGGTGGTACAAAGGGATCATAAGAAAAGGTTGTTACCTCTTGAACTTTATCTATTCACATGGCTGTCTTGGAGCACATGCCAGTATTATCAAGTTTGACCTCAGCTGATGCAATAATTAAGATGACATGGTGAAAGAATCATTAATGTAACAAACCTGACCAAATGTGTGGCAAACAGAACTGGAGATGGTCAGTGTGGCCAATGGCATCCTGGCCTGTATCAGCAATAGTGTGGCCAGCAGGACTAGGGCAATGACCATCCCCCTGTACTTGGCACTGGTGAGGCTACACCTCGAATCCTGTGTTCCGTTTTGGGCCATTCACTACAAGACAGACATTGAGGTGCTGGTGCAAATCCAGAGAAGGGCAGTAAAGTTGGTGAAGGTCAGAAGCACAGTTCTTAAGAGCAGTGGCTGAGGGAGGTGTGTTGTTAAGTCTGGAGAAAAGGAGGCTCAAGGGAGACCTTATTGCTTTCTACAACCACCTGAAAGGAGATTGTGGTGAGGTGGGAGTTGGCGTCTTCTTCCAAGCAACTAGTGATAGTACAAGGGAAAATGTCCTCAAGTTGTGCCAGGGGAAGTTCAGGTCAGATATTAGGAAGAATTTATTCACTAGAAGAGCGATTAAGTATTGGAACAGACTCCTCAGGGAAGTGGAGGAGTCATTATCCCTGTAAGTTTTAAAAAAAACCGAGTAGATGTGGCATTTTGTGATACGGTTAAGTGGGGACAGTGGTGTTCAAAGGTTGGACTGGATGATCTTGAAGGTCTTTTCCTACCTTTATCATTCTATGAGAAAAGTCTGTATGATTTCTGCAGTGAAAAACTTGTAGAAAAAGCAGCCTCAATACTGAGAAAAACTAACCTAAATTTTCCCCCCTAAACTACAGAAAGGTAAGAAAACAGAGGTGGAACACTTAATGCAAACACTCATTACTAAAGGTACTTCTATATGTTTCTGTATTAGCTAAAGGAAAGAATGACTTGACCTTGGATCTCCTGCAAAGTCGGTACATGTATTTGAACCAGCATGTGTCCCAAAACTGGGACACTGTCCAGGGGATGCATGTGGTTGGCGTTTTAGAACGAGAGGGAGAGGAAGATGAGGGAAAGCCATTCTTGCTTATAGCCTCAAAGCAATGATAGCATGTACAAATGAAGAATTAGAAAGGCCAGGGAATGGCAAGGCTGCACCCTGGAGAACTCCAAAGGGCTCTTAAACTCAAATAGGGCCCTTCCACCCCCAGTTTCAAACACAGAAGCCTGGCAAACATCCACCTGGAAGTGTTACCACAGCCTCAATCGCAGGAACAGGAGGGGCTCTGTTGCCCTTATTCTTCCCTTGTACTTCAGTATTAAGCTCCACGTGTGTTTGCCTGAATGTATCATGCTTTTATGCACCAAGGCAATGCTGGGCAATAGTCCAACCCTCTCAGGTTCCGTCTGAAAGCCCGGCTGCTGAAGACCAATGGATAACTGAGCATACCAGCTTTAGTTTAGGCTTTAAAATAAAAATTCATCCTTTCTGTTTGTGATGGCTATTAGGACGACTTCAACATAACCACTATCAGAACACAATTTATTCAGGTCTGCAGAATAGTCTTTAATGATAGCTCTGAGATGTGAAGGATTTTATTCATTTTCACAGGACTTTTAGTTCTAGGACACTATCTGAGAAGCACTACTCATCAACGAATTAGATGTGGAAGAAGAGCACAGGGCCAAACACTCAGATTTACACACTTTACAAAAGTAAATAATCCAAAGTGTATTATTGTGCCTGCACTTTCCTGGGTGATTTAGGAGTGGGTGCCCACCGCTGCTGTCCTCATAAAGAGATGGAAGAGCCTCATCCCACTCTTTATGAGGAAATCCCTCTTTTCTTGTCAGCCCAAGCTGAAAAATTGCACCAGAAAAGTAATCACTGTCAGGGTGGTGATTTTTACAGGTTGCAGTTTGAGACCTGCACCCTATGGTAGTGTGCAGGCTTCACTGATGTGGCCTCTCTGCTGCTCTTCCACAGCTTATGCTAGGTAAGGTCACTTTAACTGTATATGACTCAGTTTATCTGTGAGACGAGGTTCGACATTAAATAGCAATGGATAAAAGAATTTATTAAGATACAATAAATAGCTAAAACCTTTAAGACTTAAAAAAGTATAAATTACTCAACTGACATATCCAGAAGTACTAATGAGGGGAGGAGAAGTCAGTGGTAACAAACCACTTCAACACAGTGTCTCCACACACTGCTCAGAGAGATGCTTTACTGAAAGAGGTGAAGCCTCTTCACATGCCCGGCACTGCTTGGCAGAACACTAGCAAATCGAGATACTGTTCAGAAATCTTCATCATCGAAGGTCTCAGTGCACCTCAGCATCACAGTCTCATAATCGTATGGAAGATCTTCTTCCTGAAAGCCCCCCCAAGTCAAGCAGTATTAAAAATCAGTGAAGTTGATTGTGTTTCAAATATACAGTGGGTTGGTCAAGAGCTGATGTGTCAGCTATTATACCATGAGCCCTCCTTCCTCTCTGAATCAGCAACTAGCACTTGTCAAAGTGCCTGAGATGCCTGATGAAGAATGGCTCAAATTTCCAACCAATTTCCTTCTAAAATCACTGGGCTCCACCCTGTGTCTATTTACATCATTTAGACAGCTGTTACTGACTGTGGTAGCAAGTGCGTCATGTAACAGGCTCTGAAGATATGAGAGCTTCCTTGAGGCCTTAACTTCTACCTACTTCAGTCTTTGTTCCACTTTTAGCGACAGAAGAAAATGCTCTTCTCTTTCACCAGCTTACAGAGAACAAGCAGCTCTTGAAAAATCAAAATCTGGAAGATGAAAGTGTTCATGCCTGCAGTCCATCTAGTCCACTTTCTGCATTGATACAAGACTCTTTGGGGAAAGACTGCTTTTAAAAATAGGTGCTGTTTAAAAATGTATAGCTTAAGGAGCACTAAATCCCACTTGCTTGTCAAGTGACTCATCTAAAATCCATAATTTTAAAAGACAGTGTGCTTTTGAAGACACAGAGGTGCTCAGTACTATTTAGAAAAAAAGCACTGACTCTCATTTAGCTAAAACCTTTGGACCTCAGTCTAAATTAATTCTTTACTGCCTTTGCTGCTAAGCTTCTCTTATGATGTGACCTTAAGACAACAGCTCTTGAAAAATGGCAAGATTGTTTAATCTCATGTTCAGAAATATTTCTCTATCATGTACCATGGAAGCATGCCCCTGTTCTTATTTTTGTGCCACTGCCCTTTTAAGAGCTCTCCCTTTCCTCATCCAAATTATTTCCTTCCTTTTCTTGTACAAGTCTTTCTGAAGCTTTTTAGACCAGTAGAGTGCATGCCCTTGGCAGCCTTGAGAGCCAGGGCAGCAGCTCAAGAGGAGCTGTGCTCAGTAGCTCTGTGACTACAAAATGGTGACCGTACACAACCCAACAATGGTACTTTGTACCTGGAAAGTTAACTAGAAATGGCATAACATAACACTGGCATGAATGACCAGCAATAAAACCCATCACCTCATCAGCTCTGCAGATGAAAGGAAAGGAGACCATAGGGTAGCTTTTGTATTTCAATTGGGTGCACATCACATGCCTTACCTTGTTACTTACTGTACCTGCTACCCACCTCTGTATCTTCTACAAGGTGTGTGCACAGTGTACCGGGACATTATCTTTGAGATAACGTATCCCAGCACTGCCCAAACTCCTGGGCTAGCAAAGCACCAGCACAGGTACTATATCAAGGGAAGGGGAATGGTCTGCAGGGGTTCAGTCATACCCATAAGGTAAGCAGGACGGGTTCCTTTCCCTGTCAAGTCCCGGAGTCTCTGATGCTCTGAGCAGCCCAATTTCTGGGGTAAGGTGAATAGCCTATATTGATCTCTCTGCTGCTGCCTGAGTTGGTGTGTTTCAAGCTAGCTGGAACATCTTCTATCCCTGCTCTGCAACCACTTTCATAACTGTCTCAATCTGTTTGCTTTGAGATGGATCCAAATTTCTGCTCTCAAAACAAAAAATATCTTGTCAGTCTTTTTTTTTTTTTTTTTGCCTCTTGGCAGCACTGTCTAAATGTGCTGTATTGCAGTCTAAATCAAACCAGATTGTGACCTTCACATTATCTAGCCGTGGTGATTTCTGCTCCAACTCCCTTTTTGTTATCACAGACAACTAAAAATTCCTGCATAAAAGAAGTGTGTGCAGCCTTTTATTTCCTTTCGGATCCACTGAGTACAGTCAACTGCCAATTTGCAGTACTTTGGGTTCTTTTGCTGCCTGTCTTCCCATTGCTCCCATTCTCCTCATCTTATTTTAAATGTGCCTCTTTAAACCTGGAGAGAGACACTACCCCTTCCCATACCATCTCATCTGGGAGCTGTGAGATGGACGTGGGCTCACATATAATGATGCAGCACCAAGCACAAGGGCAAAATGAGACCATGCCAGGCATGACACTCACAAAGAAATTTAAAACCAGAAAATACCGTATCTTGTCTAAAGCTTTTCCTTCTTTTCTAGACTTAGATAGTTCATGGTCATTTACATAAACACAATAAGAGCTCTGCCTCTCTACAGAACATAGCTATTCATAGACCAAAGGCCTGTGTGAATCAGTGCCTGGACTCTGACAATGGCCAGGAGTGGAAGTTCAGACGAAAAGTGCAAGGATTGCACACGCAGTGTACTGTTTCACAATACATGCTCCTACAAACTGTGCTGTGAGTACTTCCTCAGCTGGAAATTGTATCTGGACCTTCAAATAGAGTAATTGCCCATGGATTGATGCTCCTGGAGTTAAATCTGGTAATTAGTACATGCAAGTGTCTTTAATATGTTGTTTGTTCATTTTATTGAGTGCTTTCTAGTTCTTCTGGTGTTAGGCACAATGAATAATCATTCTGGGTACCAAATCCACGCCATGTAGGAACCAAATGGTCTCGCAGTACCCCTCAGTCTTTTCTTGTAGAAAAGCCCTAAAGTTTCTGTTCAATGCTTTTTGCTGCACTTTCTGCCACTCTCTGCACCTCCTCTAGTGCTACCGTCTCCCTGAGATGGGGGAACCAAATGGCACGCAGCAATCACTACAGATTCAGAGAGCAGTGCAACAGAAGTTTCTGCTTTGTTTTCTGTCACAACTACCCCTCATCACAAACTTTCTATTTTCCTTCAAAGGAGCATCTGTTCAAGTACCAGAGACTGGGTGGGAGCTAGGCAATAGATATTAGCAAACCAATGGCTACTGTGGAGGTACAATTCACTCTGAGCCAAAACAAGCACGCTCTGGCTGAGGGATATCTTTGGCTTCCTCACCAATGTGCAAGCTCTGAGCCACCTCCTTGGCAGGAAGGCAAGAAGAGGAGGAAGAACACTGTAAACACAAGGACTTGTTGGCTCAGCAAATCTGGAACAGTAGGCTGAGGTCAAGAGGGAGCTCAGGAACTGTTTACCAGCTCTTTCAAGAACACAAATATTCTGGTCCTAAGGCCTGCCAGTGAAGGGCTCAGGGTGGGGAACTTGGCACCCAGACAAGCAGAAGGTGGGTCCTACTGAGCTCAGAATGAAGCAGCTGGGAGTTAATGGAGAACTGCAAAGTGAGTTTTGCCTGCTCACAGGAGATCACTCAAGCTTTTCCACAAGGAACTTTCATTCAAACAATAAAAAGAAAAATAAAAAAAAATCCTCATATTATTTGCCAGTTTGAATAATATTCAAAGCAACACTAACCCCTCACTCTTTGCTTCTTACAAAGGCAATCCTATTGACCTTTTGGAATGACTGAAGTGATAAACTCCAAGTTCTTATTTGTAATCATTCTGGACAATATGATCAGAAGCACAGAATACAGAAACCCTTTCTGACAATGACAGATACACATTGCTCCTTCTACAAGGAATCCTTTGGCAAGACTTACCTGGAAAAGCTGTGTATTAGCAAAGAAGAGGCGTTTAAGGAAGTCAGTGACCTGCAGATAGAGTCTGTGGTGATCCTCTGGATTGTCAGAATTGCAGCTTGCGATTGCTGAACTGAAAATGGAATCAGATACTGTATTTAATTTCCTATTCCCTTCTACTGACTTTCTCTCCTCCTCATTTTACTTACAAATTAAAAAAAAAAATTTTCACATTTCAAATTGCTTTCAAGATGATTCTGATATTAAAGACAATAGCCAAGCAAGGTAGGGAGGAGTGGTGGTGGATGTATTGATGAGATACCATCTAACAAAGTGCTAGGAAAATATGCAAGAACAGAGAACAGCAATTCAAGAAACCAATCTCTCAACAAAGAGATCTACTGATACATGACAGCTTTAGTACCACTGTTTTGGGGAAAAATATATATCCATTGAAACAGAGAGCATCAATGGTTATTTGGTAGTTTATTTTGTAGGGTTGTTCAGAAGAACAGCTTTGACTTCTTTTGTAAAGTTTTTGAGTGAATGCAGTGACCTGTGGTCATGAAATGACACGTTAGCTATTACTGGCAGGTTTGTACTCAGGTAACTGTGGCAAAAAACTAAGCTATTCATTCTGAACCTTACCTCTATATTCTTCTTGAGATTTTATAAAGTTCTGCCATCACACCTCTGTCCAGAATTACAGGGCACAGAACAAGAGGCAAGGAAGGGAACAGGATAAATGTCAACTATTGAAATACTAATCTGATTTGGGACCTAAAACAGACTGTAAAGATGATGGCAATACATTGCAGTATTAAGGAATATTTAATCTTAAAAGCAAATGACAATTGTGACCTAACAAATGTTATTTAATAGCTAAATGTTCGTTAAGTTTTTTTTATCCATTCAAGTATATTTTGATGAATAGCCAAAACAACCTTATTTTAATTCATTCTCTTCTGGAAGTGCAGCCAGGAACAGTGGTGAAAGAAAGAGATTCACACTAAAGAGCACTCTAAATGTGGAAAAATAAGTACAAAAGGGGATTAACCCCTCCCCCCCCCGATTAAAAACACTATTTGCAAAGAGAAACAATCCTAACAAAGAATAATAACAAGAATACATAAAAGATGAGTCATAAGGTGATTTTCCTCTTGAGGAAAGCAACTCCTTTCTTTGGTCTACTGGGAAAAATCAAAGGCAGTGCCAGCTTTGTATCTGACATGTTCTCTTCAGGGTAACTCATCTGACCTGAAGAGGAAATAGATATTATTTAATAGGCCCCATGTTTCCTTGGTTTTACTGTTCAGGTCAACCACTTTAACCTGATCACCTTGTTGTGGCAGAATTAGGGTACTTGAAAAAGATAAGGGAGAAAAGGTTAAAAAATTATAATTTTTGTCTCATTAAATGAGAGTACAGTTTATGAATAGCTGAATTATCCAGGGAATGCCTCATAGTCCTCACAGATCTTGTGAGAGAGAGAAAAGGAAAACATTACAAATTATCATAAATTGAAAAGATGGAAAGCTATGCAGAGTGGAAAAGAAAACCAGAAGGACCCCAGTTATCCTGAAGTGACAGGCTGCTCTTAATAAGTGATTATTGCTATTTCTGCTGTAAATGACTACTAGTCTTTTCGCTTTTGCACATTAAAAGGAAGTATCATTGAGAGCACAGTTGCTGGAGGCTGCTATTCTAATGATTTACTAAAAATCAGGCACAAAAAAGAGAGCTAGGCTATTGTCTTACTCCACAGAATACTTGCCATGGAGTATTGACAGTGGGCTATTAACTTACTGTGTCTACCAAAAGGGAAGAGTTTGTAACTTACCTCTGGCTAGAAATGCCCTGAATCTTGCTTCTGTCAAGGAAACCAGCAGCAACATCAAATGCATCTTCAAACATTACCTAGCAGAGAAATCACTTCAGATATAAATATATCCATCCACCTAAAAGTTTTACTTAGGGCATAATTTTTAATAATAAATTCTTTAAAAGCATGATATTCTTCCTTTACATTTAACAGGTGTGTTTGTAGCTTGAGTAAAGCAAGAGGTTTTGTGGAGACAGGAATAATACGCAATTACTGTATTTCATGACTAGGAACAGGTTAGTCCATTTCCTTAAGCCTGTGCTTCATCCTCTAGGAATGAGACTTAACATCTTCCCAAAAAATGAGTGAAAATCATGCATTGTATCTGTGCTTTTGACATTTGACTGTGAACTGCTGCTTATGGCTGGAGACCTCAGCTGTACCAGCCAGTCTCCAAATCTGATTCCCCTTTCCAAAGGGGTTTAGATGCCCTCTGTGACCAAGCAATAAGCTCATATGCTATAATGCAGTTCAAACATTTTCTGTGCCAGAAAGTGCTGTACAGGCAACATCCTCATAACATTTCCGAATGTGATGAGCAATATGAGTTGTGTCCTGTGACTAAAAAAGAACTTGTCAATGCAATTTACTTTTATGCTAAAGGTGGACATCTCTCTCTCCCTTGCAGCTAATAAAATGACACCTACCTCTTTGAGCAGCTAGTTGCTTCAGCAATCAGTGCTCCAGGAACTATTTCTAAAAAGTTAGCTGTTATTTAACCAATCTCATCAACCTCTTTTTAACAAATACCACGGTCTACTCAGTCACTGACTTGGCTCTGCAAAGTGTATGGTAGAGGCAGTCATTGGCCCTGTACCACTGGAACTGGTCTCTTTGCTAACAAGTGCTTTGATGAAAAAAACACCCAATCCAAATCATAGCAGGCCTTGGCAAACTGAGTATTCCTTCTGGATTTAGGTCATCTGTGCTCCTCAGAGAGTTTGCAGAGCACAGGAACTAACTCTTGCTCTCTGCCCATGGAGAAAGTTACAAGTAAATTTAACAGTACAGAAACCCCACAAGTCAGTGGAGACTAGCAGGATTACTACCACTGCACTCCTATAGCTTGCTATGTATCTTATCAAGAGAAAATTTGGTGCAGACATTTACTCAAAAACTGCTCCACTTATGCATTCAAGAGGTCTTGAGAAAGCTTAGTTACAACTACTATATGTTTTCAATTAAAAGCCGCAGAGCCAATTAGCATCTGAAGGCTTGGAGTTTCAGAGGCAGACTATGTATGTTACTGAGCACTTACTTCCTCTGGTGTGGAGAGTGAGGAACCACTGGCTTCCTCACTGTTACCTCTGCTGTCCCTCACACTACCTTCAGTGCATGCAGGCTCTTGGCAAGAAGCCTTGGGATCCACGAGGAAATCTCTCTGGCTACAGTACTGCAAGATGCTGTCCCTGCTTTCTTCAGAAAGCTCTTGCCAGAGATGCGAAATAGCTGTGGAGACCTCAGGAAGAGGCACCTCTCCAGTGCAAACAATTCCATGCTCTATCAGCAGGTCCATTGAATGTTTATAAAAATACAGGTATCTGGAATGAAAAGAAAGGGAGCATCTCTTAAGAGCAGGCTATGAGGCAGCCATCTACTGAAAATCAGCAGGAGACTGGGGAGTAGCTCTGATTCATAACTACTTCACTGACTCCCCCCTCTAAGACTTCATACAGTTACTGAAAGTTGCCCAACACTGTTCGAAGATTTTAGCAACTCTGTTCTGCCAAGATTTCATCTGCAAAAAGCAGGCTCCAGCCACAGCCTCAGCAGGACTGCCTCACAACAGAAGCTCCAGGCACTGCAGGTTGTAGTTGTTGCATAGGCAGACCTCATTCTGGAGTTTAATAAATTTTCAGCTACTTGCCTTTTTATCCTGAGCCTTTTGCACTGTAAGTCACTTTTTATACATTTACTGGCATTGCGCTACACTTTAAAGCCCTGGCTGAGGTCATATCCTCATGTATTAGGTACTTATACATGCAGACAGAAGGAGGCTACCCCAGGTCTGGATGCTCTGACTTAAGCATGGGATCTCAATTTCTTGCCTTTTACATCTGAGGAAACACATCCCTAAGACTGAATTCTATGCAGTCTGTAGTGAAATTGGTGGTGGAACTTAAGTGTCGTAATTTCAACTCAGTGACTGAACCTCAGAACAAGCCTCCTGTTCTGTTAGCACTGTAGCACAGTGAACCAAGGATAATAATGTCTACTTCAGAAAGCAGCACTGAAGGTTATTTTACATTAATTAAATGCTTAGAGCTTCTCAGATAAAAATAACAAGATCAAAGGAGTACAAACCAAGAATTCTATAAACAGCAGTCATTGTTACGATGTTTGGGCTCAAAACGAATTCCACCATTGCTCTAGGCAAAATACTGGAAAGGGGAATATGCATTCTCATATAAGATATTGCACGCGCTAGATTTCTGGATGTCCAGCTCCAAACAAAGGATCTGGATTTTCTGAAACAGAAGAATATGAAACACCACTAGACTGCTCTGCTAAAGAAATTAAGCTTGAAGCACAACTCAACTATTTCCTTCCCAGCTGGAAGGAGACAAGTACATTTTTCACTGGACAGAGCACTATGCAGTCCCACCCATGTAGCTCCTGCTGCTGGACATGGGAAAAAACCCCAGTCTGTTGAAGCTCAAAGCATTTCTGATGCTGCCCAAATAGTGTGATTAAACGATCACCAAAGGGCTGTTATGTTCTTGCTGAAGAGTGCCTGTTGTTTTATGCCTGTTATAAAAAATCACTTTTTGACAAGAATTAGCTATGAACCAAATACAGTGTGCCATAATACTATGGGATAAAATCCACACGGTACGTGCCCTGGTCTGCCTTGTCAGTGAAGACAGGAATGTCAGGTGTTTACGGCTCTGTCGTGCAGTCTTTGATAAAGCAGAGCTTTCTAACCCTGAAAATCTTGATTCAGCACATTTCAAGGTCTTGCAAACGTTATCTTACCACAGCCACCTCCGACTCTCACAGGAGGAAAAAAAGGAGCCATAGCGGGAAGCTGGTGCCATCTGCTGGCACAGCTGCAGTTTCCGTTTGATGAAAAACTCCGTTGATTCACGGGCATTTTAGAAATAAGTAGCAGTTCCAAGCAAAAGAGAAGGAACTGCATAAGTTTTTGTTTATGGTGGTGATGCTGTTGAAGAGGATGCCAGCTGTGGATTCTCCTGCACTGCATGTTCTTACCTTTGGAAAGGTTAGGGTTAAATTTACTACTTGATGGTACTTAATGGTACAGGCTAGATTACATGTTCATCTATTTCTCATATCTTTATAACCAAATAATCGTTTATCCTGTTGAGAAAACAGGATAAAAACTCTAAGTACCTCCTAGTGCTGTCTGACAGCAAGGGGAAGAATGTGGTGTATAAGGTATTCAGTTTCAAGATATGAATATCTTGGAAAAAAACCCAGTAATTTTACCATTACAACCTCTGACTAAAATAATGGACCACTGACATGAGAACAGTAGTCTTTGACTTTTAGGTCCTGAATCAGGCACTTAGGAGCTGATCCTAAAGGGGGTTACAGACTCTCACCCACTAGCTATAAGTGTAACATACATGTAAGTGTTTACGTTCCCCTCCTCCCCTGTGTTGCAGACATTTTGAGGAATGCTTTCTGGTATCTTCCAGACCATCACTACTCTGCAGCCTGCAAGCTGAGAACTACGAGATCTTCCTCGGTCGAATCCAGCCTTACCCTGCTCTGATCCCACTAAAAAGCACTCCAAGCTACAAGGAGGTAAGGGTCTGATTCTGGAAGGGGCAACAGTGTTCAAGCTCCTTGTAATGATGCTATTAGAGGCAGGATGAGCATCACTGTGGGTGAAAGTATGCACTACCTACCTCTGGTTCTTGTGCCTCCCTAAAGTACATGCAGCTACACTCTTGACAATTTCATCTGGTGCAGCAATTCCTACCTTCTTAAAATCTAGCCCCATTGCAGGGATACAACTTCATAGGGCTACTGATACCACAAACACACAGGGACACACACCTGCATAAATCATCCTGGATTAATAACCTCCTATTCCACCTGAGCTTGCCTGTTAAACTACTACTGTTGTCAAGTATGTTCCATCTTACTCTGCAAGTCATATGGACAGTGGTAAAGTATGGCCACACAGGTACTGACACATTTGAAAGAAATTTTCTTCTATTTCTTGAGAAGTGGTGAAAAATCCTCAGGGGTTTACCAAGGCCTGAAAAGCTGAGGACTACTATGATGCTGAGAGTCCATTCATGTAGAAGCCACAGGTAACAGCCTTGAGAAGTCATCAGCTCCATCACCAATAGGGCCAAAACTGCTGGCACAAAGCTTCTGCAAGGCAGATTCAGACTCCAGCAGGACTGCATGAACGGCAGTGACTGGATGCAGTGTTAATGCAAACAAGTTAAAAAACTGAAGGCAACGTGGGGTGCACCTACCGTTCAAATTCCACCAGATCTGGGGACGAAGTGTCTGAATACTGGATCAGTTCTGGATTCCCATCTTCTTCCAGCGTTTGTTTTTCACATTCTTGAATTAAATACCAGATGGCAGAGTCACTTTCACTCATGGCTTCTGAGGCTGATGTAGTGCTGGAAAGAACACAAAGGAAAAAAAGCCACGTGAACAACTTCTTAACTGGACCCTTGTCATGGTCACTCCAGAGTCCAGACCCATTCTTCCCAAGCCAGCTTTCTCCTCCTTCTTTGGCTTTGCAGGCAAATGAGAAGTCCTTGATGGAGATCAACCATACAGAAGGGAAAGAAAATGCATGCTGGAAATGAGACCATCAACGTGATTAGAATGTTTGTGCAGTGTATGGGATTACAGGGGTCCAGGTGAACTGTCTTCATCCTTTTCTCATAATAAAAGACCTCTGCTTGGAAATACAGTAACAATGATAAAGAGGTTTAGAGATGCTGCGATGGAAGCATGCGCAAAGTACTGTCATCTTTTCTGGATTGGTATAGGCCCTTACCTGTGATTGCTGAAGTGCCTCTTGATATATTCCTCCCTCACTTCCTCCAAACTGGATGGGCTTCCATCCTCCAGACTGCAGCTCTCTGCTGTCAGCAGAAAGGTTACTGTGACATCAGTAGCACTTTTGGCTTCTCAATCACCCTCAACCCCAACCAGAGTACTTTCATTAAGTGGTTCTTCATGAGCCAGAGCTTTTCATTAGGCAAAAATGATGTCAAAGAAGAAATCTCTGTCTCTCCTACAATGTGACTAGCATCACAGGGAATTTATGAACACTGAGGAACTTAGAATCAGTGCCTTGTTCCTAACATTGATCTGACAGAACTGATGGTGAAAAACCCCAAGCAAATCAAAGTCCAGGCACACATTAGTCAATACAGGATTTTGTGATTACCATATAATAAACAAATTGCATGTAAAATCCCCTGACACCCAAGATGTGATTACCACAAGCAGTATGAATTTTATATACATGTAAGTCAATACAAGGGGAAGATTGCCTCCAAACTTCCCTCAGCCAGCCTCACTGCTTGTGATCCTTTCAATTTTGCTGTCAAACTATTGTTTCTTCCTATGACTGACTTATATGGGTTATCCGAGGATGTGGTTCCAGATGAGATTGCTCATTTTAAGCACTGAGACTTCTAATTGATGCACATTATTGGAGGTGCAAGTTGCATAAATAGCAATTTATTTTTTTTTTTCTAGCTGATAGGGATTTGGACACTTGAAGGGACAGAAAAATATGTCAAAACCCTCTACCCTATCAGCCCCTACTCCTACTTGCTGCCAGTGGAGGCAATGGCCTCAGCATCAGTAAACAGAAGGTGCATTGTTTGTTGAGGGTGTGAAGCCCCACAGCAGGAGCTGCCTCAGCTGCTGACAGCACATGCTGCCTAGTGTGATGCAGTGTCACAGGCTGTAACAGAAAAAGGCAAGAAGACGATCCACCAAGAGGAAAAAAGCCCAAAACTGCAGTATCTCTCTTACCCATTTCTATCAGAGTAAATTCTTAACCAGCGGATTCCATTTCCTACACTAGGAAATCTTTTTAACTCACACTAGAGCCTGCTGTTCTGCAGTTTAAGCTCTCACAAGGGTGAGTGCTCCTGCCGGCTGTGACTTGCACTGCACCCCATTGCTGCGGCCGGGAGGAGCACACACGCTCCTGCAGGCTCCTAGTGGGAGCCTAATGATACAGCCTGGGGACCCACGCCAGCCCCACACCTGCTGGGGAAGGGGTGGGAAGACTGAGTTAGAGGGGGAGTTCTGAGGTGCAGTGCTTAGTGGATTGACAGACTTTTCGCTATCCCCTGCTTATTGCTACAACTAAAGCCACAGTTGGCTGTAATGCTTTAATGGGCTCAGCTGTGCACCCATCTCTCTCTGTTTAACAAATACATAAAACCCAAGTCCAGGTACTTTGTCCAAACAAATACTCGCACAGTTACCTTTCATCTTCAGCAAAGAACACAAGGTTTGCTCCAACTTCTGGATAGATGTCTTAGCCTTACGCAAAACCTGATACTAAACATAAGAAGAAAACAGAACTGATTGTTCTCTGCTCTAACTAGATTCATGTTTTAACATGCCTTGGTTGTTTTCTTCACTTTTCCTTCATTTTGACCTTCAGTAATTTCCATGTCTCTGTGAAAACAGCTGTGTTGTTTCACCAGCTACCCTTATACATATGAAAAGGGAAAATAATTAATAACAGAGTAAACTTCAACACGGCATATAAATATTTTGGTATATATTATGCAATACATACACATAACACCCAGTCTCATAGACATTTGCTACTTAACTCTGATCTTTTTTCATCAGCAAATGGTCTTTTTTGGATCATTCTCTTCTTGGAGCATGTCCAGAAATACCATGCTGTGAAGCCTTGTTGGAGGCCTACCAACTTAAGGCATAAGATTTTACTAATGATTTCCCATGAGAATTTTGCTAGAAGCCTTTGCCATATTCTACTCTCAGCTACATTGATGTAAGCTAGAATAACTTCAGTGCTGCACATCATTCCTTCATCATTTACACCATGCATAACTGAAAACATATAGCCAGTGCATTTAAACACACGCACCCTCAAAATATTTGAAGACTTATATGTGTGGTGAGAGCATCCATGATCACCTTAGATGGGATGTCTACCTTGCAGAGCTTTCTTGATAATATTTTAGTCAGACAGTAAGGACTAAGATTACAAATGACTTTCTGTACTTAGACTTTTTAAGATATTAAACTTCCTTGGCCCCCAGAAGTCACACAAGGGGCACATGATACTATGAAAAAGCAGTTTTAGGAATTGGCATGTGAACACAGTCCCCTTAGACTAGGCAAAGGAAGTTGTAGTTTAGTCTTGGCCTCTGAGATCATGGTGATTTCAGCTTGCATCTTGCTCAGAACACGGCAAACTGAACTCTTAACCTACATAAGAGTTAAGGGGCTCAGCAGGCATAAGCCTCATGTAGCAGTATTTGGCATATTAAGAGCTTCAAAGCCCTGTATAAGGACAATGCCTGTCCTAATAAATTATTACGCTCTCTATTTTACAAACTGGAAAACTGTAACTAAATGAATTGGTGGCAGAGTCGAGAAAAGACTCTTGATCTTTATTCCTCTGCCTCCATCATGGTAATATCAATATTTTCAATAGTACTTTGAGTAAACTTCATCTTTGTAAACAATTTTGTTTTGATTAAATAGTTTCTTTGTTTAGTAGAGACGAAGAAACAGTACTGGTGGTTGTTTTTTTCCTGGCCTTATTTTTCCAGAGTGTCTTGAAGACAGAGTGCACCTCATAAAGCTGAATAAATTACTCCCTCCCCTCTAACTTCTTCTGTCCCTAAACTCACTGTTCTAATTTCAGGGCAAAATGCTGTGAAATCAATATAACTCAATCATGGGATCCCTTGGTTTGTTTCCAAAACACTACAGAAGAAAATACAGAGCTATAAAAATGTTGCAGAAAGCCTGTAAGAACAGTGCAGATAAGGCGCATGATAAACACATGACCCAGAAACTATAAACTGAACAACTTGCCTATGCTGAGTTGGCAGCTTCAAAGAGATCTAGGAAAGGTGCATACAGTGAAATTACACACACACTGGCACCCATTATTTAAGATACAGTGGTCATCCTCATAAGTTTATCCTAAACCTGGTTAAGTTTGAACATAATTATGTTTTACAGCAATGCATAGGCAAGTAGTCGCTGCTCCGCACCTTTGAGGCACAGTTGTCTGACTGGGATAAAACTCTTCCCTGCAAGCTGCTGAAGAGTCTTGCCAGAGGAACCTGGTGGCGTGCCTGTGGCAAGTGCTGCTTTGCCATACAGTGTTCTACCTCCTGCAGGTGTGTCAAGGGACTGGGACTCTGGCATGTGTCTTCCTACAGTCTCCAGCTGTCTCTGTCGAAAGCTGCAATGCAACATTTATTTACACTGAATGAATACCTAAGTGAAGAAAAAGAATTCCTACGGCCCGCACAATGGACAGACCAAAAAAACAAACAAAAGTGGCTGATATGATGGTGAGAATCTTTTTTACAGAAAGATGAGCATTCCAGCTCATCTTTCTGTAGGAATCATGGAGTTTGAAATGTTCTCTTTGCCTGAGAGACACCTGCCTGTGAAGGACTTATTAAAACCTGACCCACCACTAACAATAAATTACACTGCAGCTGAAGCCAGCCTCCCACCTCCTGCACACTTCCCCATTTCCATGGAATAACCAGGGCTTGGCTTCACAAAGCACTGACTGCTCTGCTCCCACCGATGTTACTAAATGATAGACTTCTTTACAACACTGGGTATTTTTTCCCCAATTAACTGTGACATTGGTGCAGGCAATGATACCAGACATACACTTGCACAACAGGACCAGATCCAGGCCCAGCCGAGCCTACTGCAGCTGCCCCGCTGGCCTGACAGAGCCTGAAGCGCCCGTCTGGGAAGCCCTTCCTGGCCTTCCACTGGAAGGCCAACGCCCGCTGCCCCGCTACAGACCGCAAGCACAGCCTAGGGGTAAGCACGCCCGCCCCTGCTGTTCCTTCGGCAGCCGAGAGGGGAAATGGCGGCGGGGGAGCCCGTGCGGAGCGGCGCCAGAGGCGAGCAGAGGCGAGCAGGGCCGTGCAGGACTGTGCCCGCTCGCTGCGCCCCGCCCGCGCCAGGCAACACGCGCCGCACGTGGCGGGCGGCCAATCGGGACGCAGCCAGCGCCCTGCGGCGGCCAATCAGAAGGCGGGGAAAAGGCGGGCTGTAGGCGCGCGAGGGAGGGGAGCGGGGCAGGGAAGAGGCGGGAAAAGGAGGGCGGGCAAGNCGTGCCGGGCGCCGCGGCCCCGGAGCCTCTCGGCCCGCCCGGCCGCCGCTCGGGTGCGCGCTGGGGCGGCCGGGGCGCCTCAGCCCGGGAAGGCTCCCCTCCTGCTCGGCCCCGCAGCGGCGGTAGCGCAGCACACTGGGCTCCATCCCCTCGCCTGGATTCCCAGTCACGGGCTGCGCTGTGCGCCCCGCGTCCGACCCGTAACCCACTGCCGGGTCCGCAGCCTCGAGTGGAGGGGAACGGAGGAGAGCCGCCTATGGAGAGGGCAGCGGCAGGAAGACATCTCTCTGCCTGGACCTTTTCTTGGTCATGACATTTTTGTCCAGCGGCTTTACAGCTCCATTTCTCTAGTTTCTGTGTCTCAAGCACCAGCTGCCTTGACAAACGTGTGGAAGTTGGCACAGAATTTGCTAGCCTCAGAAATACGGTTTCAGGCCTCTGTGTGAGCTTCATGTCCCTACAGCAGCAGTTCTGGGCACTGAACCTAGTGCTTTGAACAGTCAGGTTTTCCTTTAACCAATAATACAAGCACTACTTTTATAATTCATAAGGCATGTTGCTTTTATTTTTAAAGCACTTTGCTAATGTTTAGAGATTGTCAAACAGTTGACTTAACTGGAATTATTGTCCAAGAAGGGACAGCTGGGGTCATAAACTTCAGTTTCCTTTATCTGTAGGAAGCTGCAGAGATAGAAGCTTCGTGATGTCCTAAAACATTAACTGATGAGGGGAGAGAAAACCACATACTGAACAACTTAAGTCTAATTTTATACAGGGTGCAGTTCTGAGCTTTTTTCCTGATGCCTGTCTTGGCCATCAGAAGTCACTGAACAAAAAATCTATTCCCACACCACCATTCTGCCTTGTTCATATTGCAAAAATGATTTTCAAAGAGACCTAAAAATAATCCTGTTACAAGATTTTATTTCTGCCTTGTTAGTTGATGAAATTATTAAAGGTACTTCAAAGATTGCAAGACAACAGAACTGACTTCCTCTTTCTGTTGACTAAATATAGGGATTTTTTCCTTTCAGTCTAAAAGGAGTACTACTTGTTTCAGGTACTGCCCTTGAGTTTTCAACATTTAATCAGATTATTTTTTTCATTATCAACTGACTTTTCAAAGAAGCAGAAAGTTTTGCTTACTTGCAAAAAAGCCCATCAGCTTAGTTTAACAAAATGTGATATTTCTGTCAAAATCTGTTTGGCTATGTTCCGTCATGTTTCTTTTCTTTGAAAAGTGCTATAGAGTGGAAGAATGCTAATACAAAAGGCAGAGTGTTTCCAGGATTAGTTAAATAGCTAATGCATAAATGCTGGATTGTACCATTTGTGCGGTTAAAGGTTTTCAGCACTAAGTTACAGAAAGTCTCTTGTGCCACAAGAGCCCTCACGTGACCGGAGTCATCCCTGTTTTGCCCTCTTTAGGTGGATAAGATAGTGGACCAGCTGCAGCAGTTTGTTCAGAGCTATGATCTGGCTGCCCTGCGGGATTACTGGAGTTATCTGGACCGACGCCTTTTCAGCCGTTTGGAAGACGTGTACCGGCCAACAGTGAACAAGCTCAAAACCAGCTTATTCCGATACTACCTTGTCCATGCTATTCAGGTAGTGTTTGACTTTTAGGCTTGTGTTTTATAAAGATCCTGGTCTCTGAAAGCAGAGAATAAACTACCCTTGTGAGCCTCTGACAGGCCTGGTGGATAAGGAGCAAGCAGGTCACTTGTCACGATCAGGAGCGTAGCAAGGAGTTTGATGCAGACTCACATGACAGACTTGTGAGAAGGATAGGGAAACTCGGGCATAAGGGGAACACAGTTAGCTGGGAGCAAGTCACACTCAGGCATGAAGGCAGGTTCCCCTCAGAAAGGATGGCAGTACTGCTGGCTCAGTCCTGCTCAGCCTCTGTTAATAACGGGGATATTGGCAGAGATCACAAGGTTCAGATGGGTACAAGGAAACGTGGGAGAGAAAATTAATGTCTTTTTGCTTGCTTTCAATAGAACAGAAAATAATGAGCTTAAAATGGAACAGAGATTATCTTGTTGAAACCCGGGGAAAATCAATGGAATATATTTTCCCTTTGATTCTTCCTCCTTGCTTCCAGTCCCTGACTGAAAGTCTTGATGATGGGTGTTGGTGGAGGAGTCAAAATCTAACGCACATTTCCAGAAGTGCATTTTTTTCATGTTTTTCTTTGCTGTGTGCTTACCCTAAGGTGTGAAAGCCCTGTCTAAATAATGCATCAGATGGAAACCTTTTCAGGCTTCATCTGCTCTAGGGTTGAGTAATTTGAAGTACATTTTGGTCCTGTTTATGAACATTCATGGTTTATGTCGGTGCATGATCTGCAGTTAACTGGAAATCAGTGTGTTTCGTTTGATTTGTCTCAGCCTTTTAAAAATATTGTGGTGGCTAGAAAAAAGGTTGGATTAAGTGTGTTTGTGAGCTTCTCCTAGTGTATTTGAGATTCTTTTGTTTCCTTATAAATCTCTTAACTCTAGGCACTTGCTGTGTCAGGTGGTGAAAGTAGTTGTTACTGTGTTCATTAACTGTGAGCAAATATTCCTAGACCTAATCAGGTAGTGTTCATGGAAGCATGAGCCCTTTTTTTCTTGCTGTGTTTCAGAATGGCCGCAATGACAAGGCACAGGAGTTTTTCCTCAAGCAGGCCTCCGAGCTCCAGAACCAGGCGGAGTGGAAGGATTGGTTTGTCCTGCCTTTCCTCCCTGCCCCAGACTCCAACCCCACCTTTGCTACCTATTTCTCACGCCAGTGGGCAGATACATTTATCGTGTCTCTGCACAACTTCCTGAGTGTCTTATTTCAGTGCATGCATATCCTTTTTTTTTGCAACTAACAGTTAAATCTCCCTTGCCCTGGTGTTATAGTGTTAACAGCGATGCCAAGAATATAGTATTACAGAACTTGCTGCTTTCAGGCATTTGTTTAGAGCCAAGACTTAATAGGAAGCTGGTGTTTACCAGAGGATGTTGGAATAGTTACTGCTCAATTATCTAATGATATGTTATATTCCCTGGGCACAAACAGTTGTGATTGTTGCTGATGCTGAACTCAACCCTGTGCTAGTGACTGTGCACATCTTGTTCTGAAATGCTTTTACTCTTTGACATAGTACAAAAGAGGCATGCACTCTTAGGTCATAGTCCATAACTATTCTGATATCTTCTGTTAGACCCTTCTCTGGGTACATTATGTTCACAGTATTGTCTAGTGACAGCTCACTACAATAGGGCAGTTGACTGATGGCAGAAATAAGTTGTTTGTTCCACACTACAGACTTCTGGCCTTATTTGTTTGCTGATGGTCAAGCTTACACTGCACCTCGAATACAGCTAATCATGACCTGTTTCTTCAATGTACAGTAAAGCAGGACCTGTCTTGTCTTCCACTTCTGGCTGTAAGAAGGAATAATATAAAAATCCTTACAAAGTCCACGTGAAATAGTTTGTGCAACAGCAAAGTACAAAGTTGACTTAGGTAACTAAGCTGTTGCTAGTCTTTGGGTCATGCACATACTCAACTGCTAGTTGTATGGATTGGACGGCTTTGTTTTTACTGTCAAATGGCTGGTATGGAGTGCTGCCTTTTAGAATTAAACCAGATGTATACAAGTTCTTGCTTTGATTTTCTTTAACATTCCTTACCAGTTCCAGTCATACTGAACTTTGAAGCTGAATGTCTCAGGAGCAGTCTCATACAAGAAGAAAATGAATCGTTGAGGCATAAGGTCAGAACTGAGGTCACTCTTTACCTGCTGACTGTGTGATGCTGTGAGTTTTGTAAAATTGGTTCCATCCATTCAAGAACGTACTAACTGCTCAGTTTGGTGCAGTTACTCTAAGACAGATTCTCTTAAGTCCTTTGTTATCTTTCAATTGCGTCCAGCAAACTTAGGGTTGTGATCATATTGTGAAATGTCTGTTTAGGGTATTTCCTGTCCCTCTGCTGTACGTGACTGTCCCACTCCCTGTGCTCTCTGACAGGTGGCTAGATGTTATGCAAACTCCTTTTCTGCTACACTGCAAAGTCAAGACACTAGTGAAACTAGTGGCAGGTTAAGGGTGCATATCATAGAATTATAGAGTAGGTTGGAAGGGATATATTGCTGATGTTGTGTGGCAACTTGTGAATAGTATTCAGTCACTTCCAGGTTTTAGCTAATAGAGCAATAGAAGCAATACAAATGGGCAGTAAATTCTGGCAAAGAGACAGAAACTCTTACTTCTGAAATGACCACTTCACCATGTTTAACGTGCCCTTAAAGCAATTTAAATCAGCTAATGGAAATGTTGCAAGTGTCTGTTTCCCAGCTCCAGACCTTACAGGAAACCATAAGAAGAATTGATCAGTTCAGTCACAATGTTGATCCCCATGTCTTGTTTTTGACAGTATCATCAGCAGATGGTTAGAGACTCTAAGAATATGTAATACAGGTCGGTCATTTCCCAGTGTAACTTCCTATTAGAGAGAAATCTGCAGTTTAAGAACTTCCTAAACTACACATCACATGTGGATGAATACATACAAGGAGGGAGCCTTATTCATGTAAGCAGAACTTTAGTTTCACTTCCTCAAACATACCAAGTAAAAGCTCTTTCTGTATGAATACTCCACTAAAGTGAGTTTTGTGATTTACCTCCTGTGTTACAAGACATCATGTTGTGCATTGTGCTTCCTGTTTCAGCTGTTAGTGGAGTTAGTGGATCAGTTAGAGAGGAGGGTTCTGCAAAGATGCTCAGTGAATAGGGACAGCAGCATAAAGTATGTTTTGAAACAGAGCTCTTCCATTTCCTCTAGTTTTGTATTTTGTACCCTTAGTGAAATTAAAGCTGTGGTTTGTGTTTGGCATGTTGATTGATGTAATTTACAGTCTGGATAAGGGTTTTCTGACGAATAGGCAGAGTTAAAACAAGATTTTCCCTTTTGAAGAACTGCTCAGGTCAGAAAAGGAAGCAGCTACCTATAGAAGACATGTTTAAATATAAAATGTGAATAAATATTGATTTTGATGCTAGCTGAAATTAAGTAGCGATTCTGTTTTACACTGTCAAATGTATTTTACATTGCAAATATATGAATAGCAAGCTAGATTTCTAAAGCTCATTTTTCTTCTTGTAATTTCTTTCTTTAAATATCATGATAAAAGGAGAAAGAAGAATTTTATCTGAAAAACAAATGTACAGAAACAGAACAGGCTGAGGAAGTCTTCGTGTGAATAAGAGTCACAGGCATAAACCATGTCAGAAAGCTGCATCCTGAGGTTCCTTTCTGCTAAACAGGAAAAAGAAAAATGCCTCTTTCTCCATAATGTGGATATAAATTTCACTGTCGTGTTTGGGAAGGAGTTGTACAGGGTATGGAACTGGATTTCAGAGTGACCTGGTGGTGTTGACCTTGGTGAACTCCGCCAGTTCACCAAACTTATGGCTGTGGGACAAAGATTACCTTCTAGGCTCCATGCCTGTAAGTCATTACTGTCTGTCACATGCATTGCCCTGGCCTTAAGCTGCCTGCACGGAGAGTGACTCCTCAGCTCTGCCTTGCACTTGTTTCCCAGCACCATTTAATGTCCCCAGAGCAACAGCCCAAGGAGAGGAGTGAAGGGTTTTAAGTAGGCTCTAGTTTCATGTGTATAAAGTACTGATTGTTCTGACTACTTGGACTAATGTTGTGCTCAGTCAGAGCAATTTTCTTCCTTCCCCACCCTTCTAGGGCTGTTGAAATAAAAGGAGTAAACAACTTCAGTGAGTGGGAAGGAGATGAATCTCAGTGACCCTCTGCTTACTTGGCTCTTTTCTCTTGTTCTAGCTGTTTGCTCTGCAGGCTGAATCCTCCCGCATGAAGAAAGAGGAACTGGAGGTGGAACAAACAGTTATGCACCACAAGTTGCCTGCATATGTAGCCAACATGGATCGACTAGGGGACTCTGAGCTGTGAGTGCCTGCAAGGGAAGAGCTGGGAACAGGCTCTGCTGCTTTTGTTAGGTCAGGGACAATCCTGGAAGGTCATTTCCTTGTTCCCTGCCCTGGGAGTCAACGCAGAAAGACATCCAGGCAGAAATTCTGGTGACCTAAGTGGGTTTAATGGGGGAATTCATGACAGGTGTCTCTCCCATCATTTGAGAGGTTCTTGCAAACCAGTGAGAGCCTAAGCACACATGGAAGTGATTCTGCTCTGCTTCCAGCATTGCAGCAAGGTGTTCTGGGCAGCTAGGGCACTGGTAGCAGTGCAGTACCTTGCAATATTGCTCAAATGAAGTGAGTCGTCTCTTGATTCTAATTTACTTTAGTGGCTGTAGTGCCATAGGTGTGCAGTGCCCTGTGTTGTTGTGTAGATACTGCTACTGTATGACCCAGAGGGATTCTTGTTACACAGAGATGTTTTCTTGCTTTTGCAAAGTCAAGGGAAAAGGAACTTTTCTTCTTGGAGACTCAGTTATGCACAGAATTCCCCATAAACTTGCTGCAGTTAGAAGTGTGTTTTATGGCTACATCTGTTGTATGCCTGTCTGTGGAAATTAGGCAACATACATGATGATGCACCTTGTTTAACTGTTATTTAAATTCTATTTCCCCCTAAGTACAGTGTCAGCAAAGCAAGTCTGTGTGTTTAGATTCACTGTGTTACTAAGGGCTTTTTTCTTGCTGAAAAAGGCTCTGAAAGCATATGTAGCTTAGCTACAGCGTATTAATAACACTGGGGCTTTGACTTTCATGTGCTTCTTTCATTTGTATTCACACAGGAGGAGGATTGGCCAGATTATCCTTTTGACAGTGACATAGAAGTTGTAGCAGATACTACAAGCAAAGTGTTTTAGTCTAAAAGCAGTCTGATTAAATAGACTTAAGTGTCCATTGAACTATCTTGATAACTGCTCTGCACTCTTTGTACGGGATAGGCTGCAGAGTTTAGTTTGTGATACCTTTTTTTAACTGTGTGGAAAGCCCTGATGCCATCTGCACATGTGGGAGAGTGTGACGTGAGGGATGGAATTATTTATTCCCATATTCATTTTTGTCCATTTGTATTAGAAAAACTTGCTGAAGAAGTGTAATTTCTTGTGTGTGCAGCCTGTCTCTTAGTCTTGGGGCCAGTTCTGGTTGCTTTTTTTCATGTCTCTGCTCAACCCAAAGCCCATCTTTTGTAGGACAGTTCCTTCCTTGAAGGGTGGATAGACACAGTGAAGATTATTGTATTCCCTTTCCCCTTGCTGGCACAGTGCTCTAAGAGGAAGCTGTAGCAGAGTGAGGTCAGACAGCTGTGTTCTGGGAAGCAGCTGCTGCTCTTGGCATTGTGGGCTGAGAAGGGAGGTTTTTGTAATCATAGAAATGCACCATAACGCTCATATTTTCTTTGGGTCCAGATTTTGAGATATTGAGAGCCTGTGCTGTAAAATTGCTGAACGTGACTTGCTGAATGCCTCTCTAAAGGTGTTCAGTGAAACACTGGATACTGAATGTTTCTCAAAGTAGGTCTGTTTTATGCTTTAAATTGGGAATGCCAGCTGAACAGGTTCTTTAGAAATCTGGATTCCCCTGCCTTTCCCTTAGGGTATTTCTAAACTAACAAGATGATGTGAAAGGAGTTTTAGGTGGCCTTACAGGGGATTCAGCAACAGTTGAACCCACTGTCTCAGTGGCATCTCTTAAGAAGTGAGCTTCTGGTTACAGTAATTATAATGATCTGCTTCAGGCAGTAATAAGATGTTTTCAAACAGTTTTTTAATGTATAGTGGTCTATTGGCTTGGAAACGAACATCTGTCTTCAAGTGGTTCAAACAGCTTCACTTATTGGGTGGTCTTTGTTCAGGTTGACCTGGCTACACTTTCATATTTTATTTGGTGGTGTTTTGTTTTTTTTTTTTCCATTAGTGATATGACCTGCAATCAGAGGACTACAGCACATTCTCTTCAGTCCCGGGGAGGCTTTTTGTCTTCTTTTCTCTCCCAGAGTAAAAAGGGCCCTTCCAGACCAGCCCATCCAAGTGGGGCTTCTCCAACGCAGACTGGCAGTGTGCTGCTAGGGAAGAAAGAACCAACAAATCACCAGGTAATTATCAACTGTGTTCACTGAAAGTTGCTCAGTCTCCAAGGAGTTAACTTGCTGCATGACACTGTCCAAGCTTTTGCTTCCACCTGATGTCCTTCCCTGCCTTGCAATGTATGCTGGGTCTGTATGCAGCACAAGAACAGCTGCTGTTTTCTGGGGGCTTGTGGAGCCTTTGCAAGTTCTTGGTTTCTTTGCTGCCTCTTTTGCTCTTTGTTCTGCAGTGTAGCATAAGCATAACTTTGCCCAGTTGTTTCTCTGCCTTCCAGAGTGCCAAAGGAAAAGAAGGAACAGTGAGCTGTAAGGATGGGAAGAGCCATTTCAGTGGTTTAGTGTCAGGCGAGTCAAGTTCCTTGCAGCAGCGGCAGAAGCGCTTGCAAGAGCATGGGAAGGAAAGGAAGGAACTGCTGTCAAAAGGAACTTTCCAGGTACTTGGTCAACACTGCAAGGCTGGGAAGCAGAAGGCTGGTATTTCTGTAAAACTAAGTGGTAAAACAAATGCAAGTGTTTCCCTTAAGCTTCTGAATGGCTGTGCAGAACTACCTGTATCAAAGGTTAACATCTGTAGTTAATCAAGTCTCATTTCAATTGGAAGAAAAGTTGTCTTTTGTCACGATCTTTTTCAACAGCCTGGTCCTGAGGCTGGTATGTTTCATTCACCTTAAGGCTTTATTCAAATACCGTGTTAAAATCCCCATTCCTCAGTGGCAGTGGACTATGCCCACCCAAATGAGTTCTCTTCCTGTGGGTTCTTATGCAGATTTGTGCAAGCTCTGTGTAGGATAGATGAAAGCTGATGGAAGGTTTTCCTGGAGAGGAGTGGAAATATCTTTCCTAGCAACATTTGATTTTTTGGAGTTTTTTTGCACTTTATGTTGCAGTTTTGCCTGGGGGTGTGCTCTGCTTTCAAATCTAAGGAAATACTAAAGCTGTGTCCTGGAATTTAACTGCTGAGGGTTGGCAGACTACTTCTGTTCACCTGTGTGTTGTCTGGCTTTCAGCAACCATGTTGTTAAAGAATACAGAGCACAGTAGGAATGATGGCAGCATCTCACCCCTGTTTATTCTGGCTGTATGAGACACTCTACCTTAGTGGAGAGACAGTGCTTGGGGACTGTGTCCTGTTGGCTGGTATATGTGGCTGTTATGTGTTTGGAAGCGCCGCTTTAAGGTACTCCATCACTCAGTGTTCAAGGCCTTGAGAAAACTTCTTTTCCCTTATGGTTCATCTAAAGCTCTCTAAACACTGGTTGGAAAATTTCAAAGCCAAATTTCCTAATAGGTTTCCTTTGCCTTTCCTTTTTCTGCGATGTTCCAAGTTAAGCCAGTGTTTTTGGGCTTTGTAAAAATTAGTTCTAGTGCTCTTGGGGAAGCTTGATACTCTTCAGCTTTTTTTTGTGATTCTCAAAGGTAAACAAAAAGGAAAATGAAAGGTGGCACCGTTTCTTTTGCATGATTGTCATTCATTGGTTGTTACCTCCCCACATTAACTGAGCGAATCATTCTTGGATTGATTTCCCAATCGTTTCCAGCTCTGTGATTTCAGATTATTTGATTATGCAGTGTTTGATCTATTGGTCCTGATGTGAAGCTACTGTAAATTAGGCAAGTATGTGTTAGGGAACAGGGATTTGAACCATCAATACCATTCTGGGATACATAATTTTCAGATGATGGTTTAACTGGAGAATGTTTGCAGATGTTTTACTGGCTTATGTGCTGTATCTGCTTCTTGTTCATCTTCTGGTGGCAGGGGAAGACTAAGCTGCTTCCAAACGTTTCTGTGTGCTACAGTACAGATCCTGTCTCATCCAGATACCTTCACCTTCTAAAACTCCATTTGTTCTGTCTCCCCTGTCAAATTGGGCTTTAAGCTTTTGGACTCGTGTCAATTCTACTGTTGTCATCAGTCAGTTGGCTGCAGTGGTGGCTTCAGTGTGCACAGTGTAAATCTCTGGCAGACAAGGATAATCCATCTACTTGGGCTTAAGATCCAACAAGAGTTTTTGTGCATGTTTGCTGAACAACATATTATACAGACTTATATTGCCGAATGCAAGAATTACTTGAAATATTTTGATTTACTGGTGAATCTGTGCTCTAATGGCATCTAATGGGCCTCTGATACTGGCTGAGGTATGCAAAAAATGCTGCATTTCCTTCAATTCTTATTGAAGTAAAGTGTATAGCTGGGCACATGGAGGAGAATATAAAGGACTCTTCAACTAAGTAAGCCATATTAAATGGTGCAATTGTGCAACACACTATCTTTGTGTTCAGAAAGGTCCCTGGAAGAAGGAGTGTTAAGCTGACAATGCTTCTGTTTTGTTGCAGCCGCTTTTTTTTTTTTTTTCTACCAGCAGGCTGGGGTGGCTGAGGATCTTGATATGGAGCTGCTGCTTCCTTGTATTTCACACAGGATTTCTTCCTTCAGGGCCAAAGTGCTGAGAAGAAAACAGATACTGGCATAGCTGAGACAGAACCATGCTCAGAGGTGCACGCTGAGCAAACAGAGACTTCAGCCAAAATGCCTACCAGCAGTGCAGAGGCTGTGGGAGTTCGGCAGGAACAGCCTTTCATTGTCCTGAGCCAGGAGGAGTACGGGGAGCACCATTCATCCATCATGTACTGCAGGTAATGGACTGTCAGAAGGGCTTTCTTGTAGAAGTCTCTGCAGAAGGACCAGCTGTGTCTGGCCTCTTTCTCCCAGCCCCTATTCTGTCCAGCACATTGTGCATGTACTCCTGGTTGCAGGGCAGTCAAGTTGGTGTGACTGAAAATAGCCTGTAGCGTGTGCAGTGAGAATTGACAGAGATTTTTGTGACTGGGAGATGCTAGCCAGGAAGAAACTCCCTTGGAAAGCAGGATGGTATTGCTTAAGGTTATTATACTTTACATCTGGAGCTTAGTGCGCCTCGTTGTGGCAGTTACAGTGAACTGAGTGGGAGGTGGTGCAAGGAAGTTCTGATTCCTGCAGAAGGAACTGGTGTATAGCCAGAAAATGAAGGATTAGTGGGGTGTCTACTTGCATCTAAGAGTTGGAGAGAGAAAAATATCCCATCGGTCTCATTCTACACACAGGGTTGATTGTTCTGGACGGAGGGTAGCCAGCTTGGATGTGGATGGGGTCATCAAAGTCTGGTCTTTTAACCCCATAATGCAAACTAAAGCTTCATCCATTTCCAAATCTCCATTGCTGTCTCTGGAATGGGCAACTAAGCGTGATCGGCTGGTGAGTAGTCTGTGTGTGGAGGCTGGAGAGATGCAGCAGATGATTTGGGGCTATGTTGCTACATGTTGCATGTTAATTGCTAGACAGCTGCATTGTGGATAAGAGCAAGGCAAGGGTTACTTTCCAGTTTTATTGGCATGTGGGGAACCAAAGCCTCTGTGGTCTAAAACTAGAGTGGGGAGTGTACTCTGTGTATTGAGCAAGGAATTCAGCACCACTTCAGGTTGCCCTAAAACAGAAGTTGCCAAGCTGCATTGTGGGTATAGCTGCGGGATAGAAGTAGTTCCTTTGAGAGAAGTGCCTGCCTTCAGGCAGAGCACACAGCCACTTATAAAGATAGGCAAAGGCAGCCTGTTACAACAGCCTATGGGAACCTTGCAGCTGAGAGCTGTGGAGCTTTACTCGGACCCTGAGCTAGCAGCAGGAAAGGGGAGATGGGTATGATGGTGGCATTTTACTTGTGCAGATGTAAAAAGGGCTCCATGGCCAGTTTTATACTGGTGTCTTAAGAGTTGAGGGTTTACGTGTGGATAAGGAGCTTGGAGCTTGTTCAAATAACATGGCAGTTTAAATGTTTCCTATACCCCTTCTTTTCTAGTTCTGTTATGAGAGAGGAGCCTTAAATTATATGCATTCTTCTGAGTCCTAGAACTGTTGCTAGTGTTTCTTGCCCTCCCTTGGCAAAGAGACAGGGCTGTGTGAGAAGGCAGGCCTGCAACTGAGACAATATTGTTCACATTCTGGCACTGACTGTGTGTTGCTTGCTAACCCCAAAATGCCACCTGTGAAGAGCTGATGCTACAGCTTGTCTCTTTCTTTTCTTTTGCTCTTAGAAAGCAAGTTGTCCATGCAGTTGTTGCACTTTGCTTGTTGTGTTGTGTTGATGTTTCTTCTGGTTTGTAGAATTTATTTCCTGCTTGCTAATAGAAAGATTCTTCTTTCAGAAATACATGTGGGATTCACCAGAAAATGAGTCACTGAAGTGACAAGGATCTGGCTTGCTCAGTTTGCATTTATAATGCATCCCTCTATGATGTAAATTTTAATTTAAATTGTAACACCACTGATAAAGCATGTGTGAGCCCTTCTGGATGATTTCATTCTACCATGGATGAAAGGAGGTGGCTTCTACTTAATTTTCTCTTTAGAACAGAATTAACAATCTTAAATTTCTCTTTCCTTGCTCCTCTAGATATTGAGACTCCATGTCTGTTTTGCATCCTATAGTGTTGAGCCATGATTTATAAAGTGGTGTTTATGCCACCTTGGTGCCTATTAGATCTTGTTGTCACTGGAAAGCAGGGTTTTTACTCTGACTTCTGTGGCTCTGGGGTAGTCCTGTTCAGTGTGATTGCACGGGAAGACAGGATGTACCCTAATGGGAGTACATCCATAATGTTTGGATGTATAAATAGAAATGAATGAATGCATAAATAGGAAAAAAATTAGTAACTGTTGGTGCTTGTTGGACAGCATCACTGTACTGCTCACTCACATTCTTTCCATCTACTCCTTGCTGGTTTCAAGCTATTGCTTGGCAGTGGGGTCGGAACAGTTCGTCTTTATGACACAGAGGCAAAGAAGAATCTCTGTGAAATCAGCATTGATGAAGACATGCCCAGGTAACTCTGAAATACTGATTTTTATATATAGATATAAATTGTGTTGGTTTTTACAGTGAACATCTCAGTGTTCCTGCTGCTTTTCTGCAACTGCAGAACTATCTAACCTTCTTCCAGAGGCCAGTCCCTGTCTGAGCAGTGTAAAACTGCACAGTTAAATGGGAGACACTCAAAATCTGTCTAAGCACATGAATACTGCCCTCCTTTATGGTGCGCCCTGTCTTGCAGGATCTTAATGGGAGAACTCCTATTTGAGTGTTGTGCTTAAGGCAACTACTGGAGAGAGGCAATTGAAACTATGTGCCTGTGTTTCAGGATCCTCTCGCTTGGCTGCAGTCCAAGTGGTGCTTCTTTTGTTTGTTCCGCGGCAGCCCAGAGCCCCGTCTCTCACATGGACATTTCAGTAGTCAGCTCTGGGGGCAAAAGCATGAACCAAGTTCCTGGGAAGCTGCTACTGTGGGACACTAAGACAATGAAGCAGCAGGTACTTGCTGGCTTTCTTTCCTTTCTCAGTCTGCTTGCTGAGAATGAGTGTCTTCTGTTACAATGCATAGGAGCCCTCTTTCTATATTATGCTGACTTTCTTTTCAATACCCTTCTTTTTCCTCCTTCCTCCTTTCCCCTCGATTACATTCAGGATAAAAATAAATAATGTAAGTAGCTGCTGGCCTTGGGTGAAATTTCTTTGTTTTGTTGGTGCATTGGGTTTTTTTTGAGGGATTCTTCAAAATAGTCCATAGCCTTATTTCTATCCTGCCTGTACAGTTTGTGACTGGAAATATCCCAAGTGGGGATTGAATGATGCTTTGCTCAGGCTTTCTCCAGTTGAGCTATACCGAAGAGTTTTTGTTGCTGCTGTTTCCCTTGCCACCCCTATTTTTAAGTGAAGTGCTGTCTGTGACATGTAGGAGAAAGCAACATACTCAAGCTAATGCCTGCCAGAAGCTGGTTTTGCAGTCTTGAAGCCATGGCCAAGAAAGCTGTGGCTTGGCTGAGGTGAATTGCTGATTTAGTGTCACAGTAAAATGCCAGCCTTGAAGTCTGTAATCATTAGAGGTGTAAGGCTCCAAACTGGAGGAGTCCTTGCTACTAGATACCATCTTCCTTCCTCCCGTGAAGATCAGCTCTTCAGCACCCCCAGCTCTGTTTCTTGGCATTAATGCATACTTTCCCTTCCAGCTGCAGTTCTCCTTGGAGCCTGAGCCCATTGCTATTAACTGCACAGCCTTCAACCACAATGGCAACCTGCTGGTCACTGGTGCTGCAGATGGGATTGTTCGTCTCTTTGGTATGGCAAAAAACCTGGGGGTATTGCTGATAACCAGCTGTGAAGCCAGGTGGCCATGGCTGGCATCCTGGCTTGTATCACAAATAGCGTGGCTTGCAGGACTAGGGAAGTGTTTGTCCCTCTGTACTTGGCACCGGTGAGGCTGCACTTCAAAGAGTGTGTTCAGTTTTGGGCTCCTCACTACAAGAAAGATATTGTGGGGCTGAAGCATGTTCAAAGAGCAAAAATAAAGCTGGTGAAGGGCCTGGCGCACAAGTCTCATGAGGAGCAGCTGCAGAAGCTGTGAGTGTTTAGCCTGGAGAGAAGACTCTGGGGAGACCTTATTACTTTCTACAACTACCTGAAAAGACACTGCNTGTTTGTCCCTCTGTACTTGGCACCGGTGAGGCTGCACTTCAAAGAGTGTGTTCAGTTTTGGGCTCCTCACTACAAGAAAGATATTGTGGGGCTGAAGCATGTTCAAAGAGCAAAAATAAAGCTGGTGAAGGGCCTGGCGCACAAGTCTCATGAGGAGCAGCTGCAGAAGCTGTGAGTGTTTAGCCTGGAGAGAAGACTCTGGGGAGACCTTATTACTTTCTACAACTACCTGAAAAGACACTGCAGCCAGGTGGTGGTTGGTCTCTTCTCCCAAGTAAAAAGGGATAGGACAAGAGGAAACAACCTCAAGCTGTGTCAGGAGGTTTAGATTGGATATTAGGAAAACTTTTGTCACCAAAATGGTTGTCAAGCACTGGAACAGATTGCCCAGGAAAGTGCTGGAGTCACACTCTGGAAGTATTTAAAAGATGTACAGATTTGGCACTTAAGGACATGGCTTAGTGGTGGACTTGGAAATGTTAGGGTAATGGTTTTCTAACTGAAATGATTCTGTGATTCTGGGCAGTGAGGTGGCTCCTAGTCCTCAGCTGACTGCCCTTAGCACCCTTCTGCTGGCCAGGAAGCAGCTGTGAAATATGCCTGAACACCAAGGTGGAAGCTATTTTCTCTCCTCCATAGTAGCTCTCAGGAGTGAATTGACAAAGTTTTTTTGGAGGACACTGACTTGTCAAGTTGCTTAAGGACCTGGATTTGTTGTTTCTCTCCTGCTGGGTTTGTTGTTTCTCTCCTGCTGAGTTAACCTGTCCTTGAGCCATGTGTTCTTGGGTTATACCAGATAGCAGTACCTCTGCTAGAGGCTGTGTCTTGAGGAAAGAAATTAATGTGTGACCTTCCCTTTGAAGGCAAGGGCTTCACATCAGTCTTCCTTCCCTGAGCAGTTTCTGTTTCTCAGGTTTTGTCTTCTTCAGCCTGTCCTTGGAATAAAGGGAATTTGGGTCTCTCTGGCTTGTGAATGAGGAATCTGCTTTGGTACAGGTGCTAGCTGGAAGCTGCAGCCCCAGGTCTGTGGGAGGACAGAGCTCACAGCAGCTGTGAAGGTGGATGGGATAAAAAGGGGAGGAGAGGTGCCACTGGGCCTTAGGATGCAGAATGCATGCAGTTGATAGTGAGTAGCCCTGTAAAACTGGAGGAAGAGCTGAGTAGTTGCAGGCAATGATTTTTGTGGCTAAAGTGAAAGTGATATGCTGGAGTAAAAGCACAGTGTGCTGGAATTGGATTGTGTTTCCCCAGGCTGGTTTAGAGGTCTGGGACAGAGACCTTAGGAATATAAAAGACCTCTCTCTTTTCACCTCAGCTCTGTCTGATTACAAGGAGTGTTTAGTACTGGTTCTCCCCTCAGATATGCAGCAGCACGAGTGCGCCATGAGCTGGAAGGCACACGATGGGGAAGTCTACTCCGTTGAGTTCAGCTATGATGAGAACACAGTCTACAGCATAGGCGAGGATGGCAAGGTAGGCAATGGCTGACCTTCATCAGCTTCTACTGGCAGTGAGATCTCTTCTGGAATCTTCTTCATATGGTGGGGACAGAAGTAAAAATACACTCAGAATCTGAACGATCTGTGGGCTGCTAACTGTAATCTTTAGGTGTGCAGTACCACCCTGCTCCATACAGACACTGCAGGGAGAGTGGCCAAAAAGTTATTAGCAGCTGGAGATGTCTTGGACCTTGTCTGCAAATCTGTTTGTGATGTTCCCTTCCTAGGTAGTCCATGTGAAGGTGACCTTTCTGTGCCCCTGAGATCACAGCATTTGAGATCTGGGATTCACAGGGATGCAGATCCTTGATGACTTTGCATAAATCTCCTTGTCAGTAGCTCCCTGTTGCTTATAATAAATGCTTCAATTTCTGCGGTTCCACAGTCCTCAGCGGTAGAGGTGTGACTTAGGGAGGAAGCCACCTGCCTGAAGGTGTGGGGCCTTGGCTGAGGAGAGTGAAGTGAATTCTCACCAGGATACTGCATACAATGTGGAAGGACACATGGGCAGCAATGCTTGTGGAAGGCAGGGCATAGGTTTGCCTAGACTCCTGCAGGCTTTCCAGCCTGTATTTCATTAATATAGCCACTTAGATAAATGCCATCTTCGGTTTGTAATAGCCTCTTGGCTTAAAAACAACAAATGGCCACTCTACTTTCATCCTAGTTAATTTCACTATAGGCTTTTGTCATCTCTTTTTCTCATTCTAGTTTATTCAGTGGAATATTCACAAAAGTGGCTTGAAGGTTTCTGAGTATGACCTTCCCAGTGAAGCTACAGGCCCATTTGTTCTGTCTGGGTACAGTGGCTACAAGCAAGTCCAGTTCCCACGAGGACGGCTTTTTGCTTTTGACTCTGAAGGCAATTATATGTTGACATGTTCTTCTACTGGGGGAGTAATTTTTAAGGTAAGTCTGAGAAGTGACGGGGAGTACTCTTACATATCCACATAAGCTTTCATTAATTACAAG
Organism: Sclerurus mexicanus; assembly: GCA_013396755.1. Taxonomy (NCBI): domain Eukaryota; kingdom Metazoa; phylum Chordata; class Aves; order Passeriformes; family Furnariidae; genus Sclerurus; species Sclerurus mexicanus. Next base: position 79,435 of record VWZF01006301.1, on the reverse strand, counting down.
GGTGCAACAGCAGCCACTGGAAGTTCTCAAACAGCACCTACCCATCCTTGCTCTGTGATAGTTGCTGCTCAGTTTCACAGTGTGCATTTTAGCAGTGTGGGGTGTTTAGCAAGTGTTCGAGTCCTCTGTATGTAGCTGGAGTACGTGTGCTCCTTCTCCTTAAAGTTTAGCTGTGGCAGTTTTCCTTAGTGTCCAGATACCTAGGACAAAGTTTTAATATCTTTTTAATATATGGATGCATACCAGTTCAATGCAAAATGTGTGATTATTGACTGATGCTCATCTTTAATCTGCCTTGTGTGCTTGTTATGTTAGACCCAGCCTGATTCTCTCCCCTCACTGTGTACTGAAATTAAATGAATCATAAGGCTGAGTAGTTCCAAGTACACAAATTTCTGTGCCTCAGTAACAAGTGGTTACTGATCACATGCCCCATGCCTTTTCTTGAGTATAAGCCATTGCAAAGCAGATTAGATGGATTTTTACTTTGCATGTGGGGCACTCACAGCACCTGAACTAACATGAGCTTTAGCCTGGGCTTATGTGTTTCTCATCAGTGTGTGCTCTTAGCCTGCCTTGTTCAATTACTGCTATTCAGCTGATATCAGAAGTTGAGCTGCTTGAGAACACATGCTTCTGTTGTGAGACTGGAAACTTTCTTTCTCACGTGTGTCACACACCTCAATATCTCATTTTCTGCTTAATTGTGCATGCTGTTAGAGATATGGAGTCTGTAGCAGGCTTTGGCTTCTCTTGTTGGGTGCAGTGTCCCCACTGCAGAAACTTATCTCCTTAAAATCTTTCGCTTTCCTTCTTTTAGTTAAATGGTGAGGAAAAGGTTCTGGAAAGCTGCCTTTCCCTGGGAGGACATCGAGCACCCGTTGTCACAGTGGATTGGAGCACAGCCATGGACTGCGGAACCTGTCTCACTGCTTCTATGGATGGGAAGATTAAATTAACAACCTTACTGGCTCAAAAGTCTTAACCTGGGCAGTATTGAAGGGAAGGAGCTACAGACTTGAAAAAACCAGTGTTAACTCTACAGGAACAAAGTGCATGGGAGAGAAGGCAAAGCAAAGTCCCTCTTCTCATTGTAGCTTTTGCCTCTTGACAAGTGCATTTGCCAAACCACTGTGCAACAGAATGTCAGTATGGGACTGGATCAGTGGCAGCACTGGAAAAGTAGTCTCCACTGACCCATTATGGCAGCTAGGCTTCCCTCTGTTAGGGAGTCTTGAGTAGCACGTGGCTAGAAGGCTGTTGAGGTCATGTCAGGAGTTCTGTAGAAGGTGAGGCTGGAGGAGGCAAGCATGAGGCAACACAGTGCATGATGATGACTCAAACTGGAAAGGCTGATGTGAAAAGAGTATTCTTTTGATATAACATTTGTTGTTATGATTTTGTTAGTTTGGTTTTTGTTTGGGTTTTTTTCCATAAAAAGAAAATATTCCCTTGCACTTGAGCTCTGTGCTTTGTTCAGCTGTTGCTGCAAAACATGGAGGGTGGCTGGGGCAGTGATGAACCACCAAGAGTCTCCTGCATGGAGAAAAGGCCCTTGTGCTTTCACCGGGTGCTTTTGGCACTGACACCTGCACACCAGGAGGAACCAGAACAAAATCCAGGAACAAAAATAATTGCATTTGGATGTACTGTATTACCTTGCCATAGGTATCTGCTACCAACTACAGCAAAGATCCTGGGTCAGACCTTGAAATGCTTGTGCTGGAGTTCAGAAGCTAATGCCTAGTAGCTACCTGATGGTGGATTGGAGCAGGGAGAGTCAGAACCAGTCTGGCCCTGTGTAGTGCTCTCTGTCACTCAAGCTGTCTCTCCCTCTGCACCCTCCAACATCAGGGAAAGTTGTGCTCAGGTACTACATAGTTTTTGATTGGACTAAGCAGATACATTTCATCTGCTTACACGTTGCCACAGGGCCTTCTGCTGCTTATGTCATTGGCCTATATTGGGAGCTTATGGTACTGTTGTTCCTTGGCAGGTCATACACTCTGTACTGGAAAATGAACAGCCATTCATGAGCCATATGGGTAACCATATTCATAGACAGCTGCTAAAGGGTAACACTACTGGATACTGAAATCCTCACTACAGGTATATTCACCCTACAGGTAGCTATTGTTTATAGAGCAACTTTCTCTGGCTGACTACAGTCTCATCTGATAACCCCTACCTTCCGTTTCAAGGGCCTCAGAGAGTAGCAACTCTCCTGGCAGACTGACATTTAAGTACAGGGTTTCTACCTCAGTGGAATGCAGTACTCATGGTGCAGCTGGTCTTCATGCCAATCCAAGGTAATGTCTCCTCAAACCCAGTGCTGACTTCGAATGGCTTCAGAAATTCCCATTGTTAGTCTGAGGATCCAAGAGTTTAGAGATCTCAACTGGGAGCTTTTGTTGGCTTCTCAAAAGGCCAAGAAAGGCCACGGCTGCATTCTAAGCCCCGCGGGGTTGACTGCATTGCATAGATGTTTTAGAATTACATAATTATAAAACAGTTTGGGTTGAAAGGGACCTTAAAGATTATGTTGTTCCAGCCACCCTCTCATGGGCAGGGACATACCTTCCACCGGACCAGGCTGCTCAAACCCCATCCAACCTGGCTTTGAACACTTCCACGGATGTTACCTTGTTCTTTGTGTTCTAACAACACTTGACAAAGGGTCAGTTGGGATTCTGGAGAGAAACTCTCAGGTTTGCCTCATAAGTAGGTTTAAAAACCCCAAACTACCAGGGAAAAAAATGTACTCCAGACCAAGTCGGCCATGCAAAATGATGCATTAACACAACAGAGATTCTGTGCCAGAAGCCTGGAGGGAAAGAAAGAACACTGTGTTTTGCTAGAACAATCCTCAAGCATGCTTTACTCCTAGAGGGGTTTTTACTCCGTGCTTCTTCCGGGCTCCTTTCTCTCCTCCTCCTCCTCCCCCTCGTAGGCCCGCACCGCCTACAGCGGGCGCCCCGTGCGGCTGGCCGGCGGCGCTGCTTGCTCCGTGCGGCGGCACCGCGGGGCGCCAGGCCCCTGCATGAACGAAGCGGAGCTGGTGGAGGTGGCCCTGGCGGTCCTGGCCGAGGTGAGCCGGCACCTCCGGGGGCGGGACGCGGCCCGGGCCGTGAGCGAGCGCGCTGCGGGTGCCGCACGGCTTTCCCGGTCCGCCCCTCGCTTTCCCAGCAGCGCAGCTGCCTTTGCAGCCGGCTGTGGAACCAGCCTCCACCGCGGGCCTGGGGCTTGCCCTCGGGGTGGGGGCTGCCCCCGTACTCCTTGGGCTGCCCCCGGGGCGAAGTCACGATCGGCCGGGTGTGCTTGTTTTACCCTTTGGTCAGGAGCTACAGTGCGAGGAAAGTGAAGAGAAGGCCCGGTCCCGGAGCGAAGAGGAACAAGAGCTCCGGCCGACACCAGACGAGGCTCCTGCAAGCACGGCCAGCACGGGGGAAGGCAGCGGCCGCAGCCCGGCGCTTCCATCCCCTCCTGGTGCTGGTGGCGATGCAGAGAGCACAGGCGGGGAGAACTCTGAGGACGACGTTCTGAAGTACGTCAGGGAGATATTTTTCAGATAACATCTCTGTGGCTCCCCAGGAGTAGAGGGGACAGTGGCGTCGGTGTCCCTTCCTATGGCCCTGAGGACCGTAGGAGGAGGGTCTTGAGTGGCCTGTGTATCTGCTGTGTTGGTGCCCTATGGAGCTGGTAGGATACCCATGAAGGTGGGGAGGAAAGGAAGGAAGCATTCACTTCTCCCAGTCTTTGCTGGGTTCAATGGGATTTGGCTCCAGATTAGGATGTGTTCACTTCTGTTTGGCATCTCAGAGCATGGACAGATTAAAGATGACATTTAGTTTTCTGTGAGTGTCCCTTCGTTGGTCAGTGTTGGGACTGGAGGGGAGCAGGGAGTTGCTGACCTGGAAAGCGTTTGCTGGTTCTGCAGAGCTGCAGTCATGGTTCAGCCTTGGGGGCTCCCATATCCTTGTGGTCTCTCTGTGACAGCTGCAGTGGGGCCTGGCATGCTGTCCCCATTGGATCTAATGCTGAATTTGCCTCCCGACTCCAGCAGCCCTCCCGTGGCTGAGGAAGACCCAGGTGGGAGCAGACTGGCAGGGGCCAGGACTTTCCCGAGGGGGCTGACCCCTTGGCAATGTGCATGGGGGTCTAGGAAGGAATGAATACCCCTCGGTAACCTCTTCCCAAACCGAAAGGGGATGAACAAACCACATGATGCCAGGTGTGAGAGCCTTTATTGAAATGAACAATCAGTCAGATTACCATCACCAGCCACATCCCCACCAAGGCTGAAGCAGGAGAGAAAAGAGACCATTGTGTGTCCAAAGGGAATGGGGGCAAAAGCAGGTGTTCCTGTGTGCGAGGTTACACGTGCAGCATGGAGCACTGCTGTGTACTGTCATGGCATGTAGCCTCTATCCAATGCTCTGGCTGTGATGCCCTAGCTGGGACACTGCACACCAGCCTTTTGGCAGCCCTGACCCTGCTCCCTGAGCACACCCTTGTGTGGTGTGTGTGCTGAATTAGCTTTGTGGTGAGCTGCCCTCACACACAACCACTTTTCCTGGAGTCTTGAAGGCTGCTGCAATGCTGGGGTCAGCGCCGTAATATCAGTGGGGACAAACCTGGGGCTCTGCACCAAAATCCTCTACTTCCTCATGGAAGCGCTCCTCATTAGGGCTCTGTTCATCGAGTTGTTAGGCTGCCCCTCCAGGTGCTCTGCTGCTCCTGGGGTTGGATGTGGGGAACCTTAGTGAACTAAGGTAGAGTTGCTCCAGATATTATTCCAGCAGGTGAAGTACAGGTGCTCCTGCTGAAGAGAGTATTTTCAGTGCACCTTTGAGGCTCTCACTGCTGTGATGGCAGCATGAAGCCACAACTACTCAAGTCATAACTACCTTGAAGGCACCCCTGGTTAGTCCAGGAGGTGAAGAAGGAGCAGATTCTCTGGGCAACTCCAAGAAAGGAAGCCTGTTTGCTTCTCAGCTTGCCTGTACTTAGGCTAGATATGGACAAAGAAAGGGCTGTGTCCACTGTATGCTCCTTCTGATCTCTTACCTGCCCTTTGGGTTAGGCCAGAAATGCTGCTGCTTTGATGCTGTGCCCCAAACTAAGGGATGTTACATACTGGGAAGCTTCTGTGCTGCTCTGTGGCTGTTGGTGTCTGCTGCCTGCTGAACTCAGGAGTGCTGCACACAGCAATATGCCACAGCATGGCTGGACATGAGCCTTTGGACTAAGGATCAAATTCTTGCCAGTGACTAAAGCTGTATTGGGATTACTAATTTAAATCAGGTTAATGATAACTCGTGCATCTACACTGTCAAGTCTCAGTGGGCAGGACCTTCCCAGTAGAAGGGTTTTGACACTCAGTGTGCTTGGCCCAGCTGAGGTACAGAGTGGCAGTGAGAATCTGGAACAGAAGGAGAGCCTGAGTCCCAAGCAGTGCCAGGAAGCCCCCAGTGAAATCAGAGGGACGAATCCACTGTGAGGTTTGTAAAAGAAACATACCCAGGCCTCCAGACAGGGTTATCATCTGAATAAAGAGTATGATGAGGATCACCTTCCATCCCTCTCTCTGCTCTGTGCACTTCACATTTACAACAAAAAGGGGGTAGAAAATGCTGAAGACCAGGCAGGTATACACACAAACCCTGGCTAGCACCATTTCTGGTAGGCTGATGCCCATTGCCTGTAGATGCTGGTACTCCAGGCACTGCAGCTCCCCAGCTGTCTCATTCCACAGGCAGAAGTTGTAAAAGCCAATGCGTTTCTCAGGGAGGTCAACCAGGTTTCCGACTTCACACAGTAGTGCATAGACCATCAAGGCCAAGGTCCCAGCAGCCTCAAGGAGACTCAGCATATAGAGCAGGTACCCAGTACACCTCTGTTGCAGCAGACCCATTCTGGTGCCTGCATGCTTTCTTGGTACCGTGGTAAAGCCTGCTGTGGGGATGCCTGTTGCAAAACATGAAAAGGGGACCCCTCAGTTGTTGCCTGTTATGGCACCCTTCCCAAGATGTGCTCTGAGCCCATGTCACTGGAGTCTAGGGACTCCCCTTGCAAACAGAGCTGGAGCATCTCAGTCCTGCACATGCATTACAGGGTCGAGGGGGGTGCATTTGGTGTATTTCTGGTCACAGTAAAGGTGGCTTAATAATGTCCCATGTATGGACCAGTACTGGGAGGATGGTATGACTCAACCCCACAAATTCCCCTTGTACCATGATCTCATGTTGAACAAGAGAGGCATTTGTCAGCAAACTGCAGTGATGGGAAGAGAGCAAAACTGCTGTCTCATAAGAAGGGGCTTAAGAGCTATTCTGGGAAAATGCTTTTCTTTCAGTTTTGGTCAGACAAAGACATCTCTTGTGATCTCTGAACTACTGAGTAAAAGAAGGAGGGGTTAAGAGCTATTCTGAGGAAATGCTTTCCTTTCAGTTTTGATCAGACAAGGACATACCTTGTGATCTTTGGACTACTGAGTAAAATGCAGACATGACAGGATCTGAACTGCAGGGCTCCCGTTGCCTCCCTGCCCCTGTCCTATAGCTCTGGGACACCCAGTGCCATCAGTGCCACCTGTTTCCAGCATCTGAGCTCCACATGCACCTGAGGTCCTTGCATGCCCATAGAATTCTTAGCACAGCAGTACTGATTGTCTGCAGCTCTGCTTCCACCACTGAGGTTGGCAGACATGGTGTTCCTCTGTCCTGGTTGCCTGAGGACCAGTGCCCTACACAGACAGGTAGGCCCCTAGCTCAGAGAGGCACCCTGGATTCACCGGCAGCTGCACACCCTCCTCCGAGGCCCAAGAACATGGGTGCTACTGAGACAGACCTGTGATTGCCATCCTCCTTGCTCCTCTCAGACTGCTTGGCAAACTCGAGACTGCTCCTCTTCCGGAAATGTGAACTGCCCTCGGTGCCCTCTCGCAGGCTTCTACTTCATGCTGAATAACAGGGAAGTCGCATCAGGAAGGGGTATCACTGGCTGCAGAACCACATGGCATCACAGCACTGGCCACCCAGATCTGCAAAGAGGCATAAACAGGACAAAGAGCTTGGAGATCTTGGCTTCAAGCTCAGCCTCTGGCTTGAGGCTTTGCAAATAACTCTTCCTCCCTTTGACAAGCATTTTCTCCTGAGAATCATCTACCACTTCCCTTCAAGAAGTTCACATTGGTCCTGCTTTCCCTCCACTGTTGCCTTTTGCCTGGTAATATATCATCCTGATCTTCTGGATGTCCTCTAGGCTGTCACCCAAAGCTGCTTGTGGATTTGGTACAGTCTCTGAGTTTTTAGAGTCCCAGGAGAGACTCCATTCAATTTGTACCCAGTGCCTGGCTGCAGTGCTGGTGACTAGAGGCCCTTCAGCATCCCCCTCCCACTCTCTGTCTCTCCCTGGATACTAGGAAGTGGGCATCTCTGTTTAATGAGCACAGAGATAAAGCTGCTCTGTCCCAAACTCCACCTTCTCCACACTGTCATGGCCAGGAGATGCACACATACAGCATGGAAGGAGGGTCACAGCATCAGACCATCTGTCCACTTTCCTGGATCGCTTTTCCCTCACTTCTTGTAGCTTCCCTTGGAGGTCTTCAGTACAGGCTTCTGGAAAGACTGGAAGGTCACATCGAGGATGCCCATTGTTCTGAATCTACAATGAAGACACAACCAGGAAAATATTCAGAGTGTGCTGCAGAACGAGACCTCAGGCACATGTAATTTCACAACGATTTGTCTTGCCCCTGATATTGCTCCTTGATTTGTCTGTCTTGCACATGGTCTCCTGCAGCCAGGCATTGCTGCTCTTCCTCTCCCTGTTTCACAAGGACTCACGCCCACCCACTGTTCTCCTTGCTGTCCTGCCTCACAGCCCTCAGTGAGAACAAGCTGCAGTTGGAGGGGACTCTTGGTTAGCTGACCACCTCCCCAGGGACTTTTATTAGAACTCAAGAGCTGGGACCAGTACAGCCTAGCCAACTCCTAGCCCTGTTCACCCACCAACCCTTGCTGTCATGTTTCTTTAGACCTCTTTCCTAAGCAAGGCAGACTTGTAGAAATAGATGCTTTTTGGTCAATCATCTCATGTTTACCCCAACATCCATAAACTATAAAAGCTATTGTCCTAGTTGCACATTTACTAGAGAGGGGACAGAGAATTAAATTCCTAGCATATTTGTGGATATATATGGCAGGGGTAGAGGACAGCCACCTCAGAGACCTTGTACTGCTGTGTGATCTCTGCATATATGGGAACCTGGGGAAACTCCATGGTATCTCTGCCCTCTACTTTGCTTTGAGGCTCATGTCTATACGGACATACTTTCTTTTCCCAGCAATGCCCCTCTATTCACTGCCAAATTTCAGGCAGCTTTGCCCTCAGTTTCCTGCTGCCTCCCCAGCCAGCCCAGCAGGTAAACGCCTGTCCCTGTGTGTGACTGTGACAGGACCGGAAACATGCCTGGAGTGGGTGCCTTGTGCCAGCTGGATAGAGAACACATGGCTGGCCTGGAGGTGAGAGAAGTTTGGCAGTGAAGGCTGAGACCTGGCACCCTGCCACCAGCACAGCCGCAGACACAGCATTTGTGAGCTCTGCAGCTCGTCCTTGAGGCAGGCTTGGAAGCAGCCTGGCTGAGAAGCAAGGAACAAAGAGGGAAGAGCTGTCACACAGTGAACAGCTGGGTTTTTCCCAAACATCTGCAGCCTCACCACTGCTAAGGAGGTACCTATGCCACTGGACAGGAGACTCTGTGACGCTTCCTCAGACGTGCAAGAAAGAGGAATCCAAGCATGGCACAGCAAGCCCCAGCCTGGATTCAGCCTCCTTTCTGGACAGGCATCGCTGGAAACATTGAGTTTCACCATAGGAGAGCTCTGTGCCTGTCTCCCCGGTAGAGATAGGCTCTATGTACATGGCTCAGGAGCTCCCTGGGGTGTCTTGTGTGGGAGATGTGGCTCATAGGCACCCTCTGTGCTGTTGGGACTGCACAGCCCTTTCCTCTGCTCCTCGAAGGCAGGTGACCACCTTCCCCGGTTGGGGCTGTGCTTCCTCCAGCAAGCTGCTGGCAGAGTGCCTGGGCAAAGGTGGCAGGAAGGCACACAGCTATGCCACAGGATCTGGCCTCTGTACAGGATCACACATCTCTGTGGAGCCTCTGGTTGCCACTGCAGTGGGGCTGAATGCAAAGGGGCATGTTCTCCTGCCCTGAAGAGCCCCCCAGAAGACTTGACTTCCCTGCATTCCTTCTCTCTGGCTGCTGCAGGGAGAAATGCCGTGCAAGAGTGGTGGGAAAGGAAGGCAGCTTTGGACTTGGCGCTTTTCTTTCAAGTCACCTGCCCCGCCCCGGCTCCCCGTCGGCTTCCCCGAAACCTCTTTTCCCCTCAGGCAGGATTAGCTGCAGAGAAACCACAGGTGAAGAAAAGCTACTGCCAAGCTAAGGATTGCTGGCAAACAGAAATCGGCCAGCGGCAAATGGAACAGACTGCGGAGGAACTGCCCATGAAAGCGACCTGCTCCAAAAAAAACCACTTGCACCCTGCAACGCCACTTCTTCTCCTGGGGACACCCCCCCCGCCTCCTCCCAGTGCCAATGGCGTTAAAAAGGTGGGAGGCTCGGTGGAGGATACTTACAGGCTGCCCATCTGACTGGGCGCGGAGCTGAGACACGCCGGAGAAGGCTGAGGTGACGGGACGGGGAGCCGAGCTGGACTGTGTGTGCTGCCGGGTCCTGTGCTGCCTGCTCTGTCAACACAGCCAGCCCTTGTTGTGCCACTTCCAGCTGACTGCTTTCTCTTTCGATTCTGAGGGCTCCCAAATGTGCTCCGCCCTGATAAGACTTATCTAAATATGAGCAAGAAAACAAGCCAAGCCCAGCCACCCCAATCCGAGCCGGGGGCAGGTTTGCGCTGCCTCCTTCCGACTGCGCTAACCGGCGTTCCCAACTGACCGGGCTAAGCTCGCCCGGGAGTGCTGTGCTCTGGGGTAGCTTGGGCGTCCCCGAGGGCTGAGATGAGTTTGTTTTGTCTGGACACTTCTTTCGAGGTGACTGACCGTCCCCGCGCCGACCCCTGGGCCACAGCGCTGTCAGAGTTCACTGACATCATTGCCCTTCTTGTACTTTAAACGCTGATCCCCTCCCTCGGCTTCCCATCGCCTAATCTCCCCCTCGCCTGCAGACACCGTGCCTGCGCAGGGGAAGTGGCAAGGTGCCCGCTGCTACAGGAAGCCTTTGAAACCTCGAGTGATGTAAGGGGCAAAACTCTCCTTCCTTTTGCCCTCCTGGCCAGATACAAACCCATTTGTCCTATTAGCAGCATTTGTGGTGGGTCTGTTAGGAGAGCTGTGTGTTGGGTTAATACATGTGAGGGTGAAGAGATCGGTATCTGCCCTTCTGCTTCCCCTCATGAGGACGGTGAAGACTGCAATCAGGTTTCCCCTCGGTCTTCTCTTCTCTAGGCTGAACAGACCAAGTGACTTAGCTGCTCCTCAAAAGGCTTCCCCTGCATACTCTTCACCACCCTGGTGACCATCCTTTGGAGGTTCTCTAATAGCTTAATACCTTTCTTATATTGTGCACAAAACTGTACAGAGTACTTGAGGTGAGGCCACACCAGTGCAGAGCAGAGCAGGACCAGCTGGTGATGCTTTGCCTGATGCCCCCCAGGACACAGTTGGCCCTCCTGGCTGCCAGGGCACTGCTGATTCATATTCAACTTGCCATCAACCAGGACCCCCAAGTCCCTTTCTGCAGTACTGCTCTCCAGCCTCTTGTTCCCCAGTCTATACACGCAACCAGGGTTGCCCCATCCAAGGTGCAGAATCCAGCACTTGCCTTTGTTAAACTTCATATGGCTGGTGATTGCTCATCTCTCTAATTTTTCAAGGTCTCTCTGCAGGGCCTGTCTGCCCTTGAGGGAGTTGACAGCTCCTCCCAATTTGGTGTTGTTGGCAAACTTACCTGCATCCAAATCATTAATGAAGATGGTGAAGAGCACTGGGCCTAAGATGGAGCCCTGTAGAACCCCACTAGTGACAGGTCACCAGCCTGATCTTGCCCCATTTAATATAACCCCTTGTGCCCAACTTGTGAGCCAGTTGTTCACACACTGTGTAACGCAGTTATTCAGCTGTATGCTGGACATTTTGTCTAGGAGGATACTGTGTGAGACATTATCAAAAGCTTTGCTGAAGTCCAAAAGGATTACATCTAAGGACTTCCCTAGATCAAGAAGGTGGGTTATCCTATCATAGAAGGAAATCAGGTTTGACAAGCAGAACTTTTCCCTCATAAAACTGTGCTGGCTGTGACCAGTGACTGCGGTGTCCTTCAGGTGTTTTTCAGTACCTCCCAGAATAATCTTTTACATGATTTTACCAGGCACTGAAGTGAAACTGACAGATTTGTAGTTTCCACGGTCCTCCTTCTTGCCCTTCTTGAAAATCAGGACAACATTTGCCAGCTTCCAGTCAGCTGGGACCATTCTGGATTTCCAAGACTGCTCAAAAATCATTGAGAGAGGTTTCACAATGACATCAGCTAGTTTTTTGAGGATTCTCAGGTGGATCCTGTCAGACCCCATAGATTTGTAGGGATACGGCTGGAACAGCAGATCCTGCACAATTTCAGGATCGACTGGGAGTTGTTCATTCTTGCACTCATGGTCCTTCAGCTCAGGGCACTGAGATTCTCTTGGTTCAGCATCTATGAAGACAGAGGCAAAGAACACACTAAACACCTCTGCCTTCTCTCTGTCCCTGTCTCCTCCATAGCAAGACTGGGGAGAGAACTGGAATGTTAAAACCAGAAAATTTGTGGATTGAAATAAAGACAGTTTAATAGGGAACACAAAAGCTGCACACACAAACAAAGGAAAACAAAGAATTAATTCACTGCTTCCCATGGTCAGAGAGGTGTTCAGCCCTCTCCAGAAGAGCAGGGCCCCATCACGCATAACAGTTAGTTGAGAAGACAAAGACCATCAATCCAAATGTCTCCTCTTTCCTCCTTATCTCACTTACTATACTGAGTATGATGTCATGTGGTATGGAATATTCTTTCAGCCGGTTTGGGTCACCTGTCCTGGTTGTGTCTTTTCTCAGCCTCTCATGCCACTGTAACTTCCTCACCAGACTGACAGTATGACAAGTATGTATAAGCCCTGCTCAGCAATAACAAAATCATGTCTGTTTTATCAACCCTGTGTTCAGCACAAATCCAAAACCACAGCCCCATACTATTCAGTGATAGTGGATAACAAGATAACAAAAAAGTTAACTCTACCTCAGCCAAAACCAGCACACAATGTCACCTGACCTTGCTTCCACTGTGCATACACCTTCCTTTTTTCAAAGAGAAGATCCCTGCTCAGCCAAGCCAGGCTTCTCCCTCATCTGCTTGACTTCCAACACTTTGGAATTGCCTGCTACTGTGCCCTTAAGATGTGACATTTAAAAAGTTTTAGTGTTTAAAATACACCATTTGGGAATGTTACGCTTTGAGTGTGGCACCTCACTGGCCAGAGCTGGTTGCTTGATTGTGCACCTGTGGCAGAAGCACTTCTCAGTGGTTCCTGAGGAACCCCGTGTCTCCTTCCCTGCAGGATCTCAGATGCCACAGGCGCCAGGAGGGAGAGATCCAGTCAAAATCTGTCTCAGGACTTAACCTTGGTCTCAGCTGACCTTCTGATTCTGGAGGTTTCCTTCCACATCTTTGGCTGCCTCTCTAGCAGTCAGTTCCCGTGCCTTCTCCTTCCAGGCATTTGCGTAGGAGAGATTGTGTCTGAAGGCTGGGCAGGATGCAATATGCCTTTCCATTCTCCTTACTAGGGACATTTGACGGGAATGCCCTGATGGACTTCAGATACCTGCTCTATCTGATGATGGAGCAGTTGGGGAGGATAAGTGTGATGGGTGTGAGGTGGGGTAAGCAAGGCAATGATCATCAACATGGAGAAAGAATGCAAAGGGAGAGAAGAAAGAAAGCACAGCTTCTACATATGTGTGCCTGGAGGTAGGGGAGGCTGGATGGAGTGTTTGGGCTGCTGGGTCCTGTTGTCTGTGGGTGGGAAAGGAGACCACTTTCCAGGAGTCAGCTTCCACCAAATTTCTGTGTGATCAATCCTTCCTGGAAGTGTTTCCTGAAATAGACACATTTTTTTGTGTGCATTAAGATGTTTACATGGCTTTACAGTGGAATGAACTGCTCTGCAGCTCTTGGTTTCTCATCATGCAGTTGAAGCAAATACTGCAACACTATCAGCAGTTTTAGTAATATTAGCAATCACAAAGGAGAGCATGAGATGAGCTGGGACTTCACAAAATTTTTTGCTTACTTTAGCCTGGTGTTTTAAAAGTAAGCTACCACACATGCTTGCCAGAGGTTGGTCATTGTTTCTGAGGGAATACCCACATGAGAACTTTCTAGTCACTCAAAAATCCCCTCAGCTGTAGCTAGTACTGCCCCACTGTACCAGACTTGGGGAATTCCTGTGGGAGTCCTTAGGCTAGGGATCAGAGAGGCTGGAGTGCATTTCATATTCTTCTACATTATTTAGAAATCACTTATATTAGGCAGAAATAATAAAGTGACTGTTTTTTTCTCATCTGTAACCTGCTGACAACGAAAAACAAATAAATCTCAGTGAAACAAAATGAACTGTATGCTTTTCTTTCTATGGCTGTCATGAGAAGGTTGCTGGAAACCCAAGAGCTGGAGTCCATGGCAGTTCAAAACTAAATGGCTTTGTGCTGTCTGCATGTGTGCCTCATTTAGGATTCCTTAAGACTGAACCTTACTCCTGAAGGATATCATACATGAGGCTCCCAGAACTCATTCCCTAGGACTGGTGACTGGCTGGCTTGCATCCAGTTCTAACCCTGACAGAAAGCTCAGCCAATTGTCTCTGAGAGGCCTTGTAATGATGACTTATGCCTATGTGTCTAATTTTTAGTTTGTTACTGCATTTGTCTTGCTACAATAAGATATGATTTTTCTTCATGTCTCTTATACAGCACACAACAGAGGGACTGTATGGGGTATTTCTTTCTGGAAATACTAGGGTGTATGAAATAGTCCTGTCTGATACTTCAGATGTGGCTAGGCCTACTTTCTATTTGATAAAGGGTCTTGATCTGGTCTGTGTGGAAAACCAAGACTTGCCAACTGTTGTCCTGTATGTACATCATACCCTGATATTCCACCTGCACTAGAGCCACTATGGCAACATTGCTCAGTGGCTGCAGGGTAAGGTTCTACCCATCCAAGGCACTTGGCATTTTAAGTATTTGGCCAATTCTTTCTCCTTGCAGATGCAACAAAATTTAGATTTTTATTTATTATTGGCAATTCTAGCTCAACCCCTTTCAGATGCTCAAAATTTGATGGCCCTGATTTTGCAGCAATAGATTCCAATGTATGAATTAAAATGAAGTATGCTGCAGAGACAAAGATGAGGTAGAAGAGAAAGCTCAGTGTCTTCCCGTACTGGGCAATCCTAAGTGCTAGGAAATTTCAAGGAGACAAAATTCAGTGCTTGTTTTAAACAGCACATTTTCCATCTTCCCTTCCAAATATCTATGCAAAGATATAAATATTAAGAAGATGCAAACTATGCAATTATATGAGTGCAATGAAGAAATTTTCCCAGGTATGTAAGAACACATGACCAGCCATAATGGTTCAGGCCAAGGGGCCATTTATGCCAGCAACCTGCCTCCAAGGTGCATGGGTGCCCAGGAGATAGTGGGAACAGAACAAACATCCAATAGTTTTCCCAAGAACTGTCCTTAATTCTCATCCTTTTCAGCCGAGGAGATTTTCAAAGCCATACATGTCTATACAAAAACTCCTGGTAGTCTATCTATAACGAACATTTCCCTGCATCCATGTATATTTTTTGCACCCATGACATCCTTTAGCAAACAGTTCCACAGGCTAAGTATGTATAGAGTTAATGTCAAATGTTTTTGAGTGTAACATTTATCTGGTTGGTTGGTGAAAGGGAGAATGATTTTCATGGCTTATGACTTTCCACTTTCTCTACTGGGATCAGGGAATGGTGGTTTCAGCTGCTTGGTGAATAATTCCTGTCCTTGAGAATCTTAGGGAAACTTACAAATAAAGTGAAGAAGGGAAAAAAAAGAGAGGGAAAAAAAGAAGAAAGGGGACTCTCCACAGAGCTCTTCCTGGAAGTGGAATCTGCCTCACAAAACCAGCATGTATTGTTCAAGATAAATGATACTTTATATTCAAGAGAGACTCTCTGCTAACTGCTAGACTGGTTTAGCATTTGTGGTACTTCTTCATGTGGTGACAGAAGCTTCATGCATGCATTAGCCAAATGATCAAACTATTTCTTAAAAAAAAAAAAAAAAGCAAGAATTTTGATTTCTGCTGGTATTCCACTCCCTTGCTGGTAGAGTCATAATCCACAACTGAAGTCTTGGGAAATATTTAAGCAAATCAGACACATTACACTTCCATGTACCTTCACTGGCTGAAGAACTGGGGCTCCAAAATATACCCTGGTATTTTGCAGCATGCTGTCTTTTCTTTGACTCATGCAGTATGAGAAGAGAGAACTGCAGTGTGTCTTGTGCCTGGCTAGATTTTCTTTTGAAAATTTACGTCTTTGCTTGCTGCTCTGGTTTTCTTGGATCTTGTGTTTCTTGAGGGGAATCTCTCATTTTTATTTCTTCCTTTTTTGAATTGCTCTTTGTGCTACAATCATGACTTGAGACCAAAAAGAAGGAAAGAACAAATCCATATCAACTATTACAGAGTTACTAGTTACTAAAAAGTGTATGGCTTTGGTTTCTTTTCTAAAGGAAGCCACAGCAAGATACAAGTTCTAGTATTAAAATGTGGAAACTTCAGTCAAAGGCACAGGACTAGTTTTACTGCTTTGGTGATATGACATTCTATTAACCCCCCTCTGAAAAGGTTAATTCCAACATTTGACAGAATTAGACCATACATCCCTTTATGGCATGCTGATACATATGGAAAGCAATGAACCTATGGCTACAGCTTCTCTCACTAGTAACTGCAGAAGCATAGTGCAGGGTCAGAGATATTCTTTGCTGTTAGTTTGAGATTTTCCAGGCTCTTTTCCCTGGGCTGTTCACAAAGAGGTTAACAGGCTTCAGGTCCTCCAGTGTGTCAGCTGGGAAGCTCCATGAAAACAGTTCTGGTATCTGCCACAGCATATCAGCTTCTGTTGAACCCGTGGGAGTTTTCCAGCACTGCTAATGTACTGCTCATCCATCTTGTGTCTTTCAGTATCACGATATAACTAGATCAAGAAACCCTCCACACAGAACTAAACCATAGTCTTTGTTGTATTTTGAGAACTAAACCATAGTCTTTGTTGTATTTTGAATAGAACCATAACTAAGAAACCTTTTAAATATTGAAAAATTTTCCCTGCAGTCTTGGAGACACTGTAACCATTGTTTCCTCATCTTCTGGGAGAACAGATTAAAGCTGGATGAATGAAAATGATAGGACCATATCATGGCACACACATTTTCGTGTGTCCTGTGGCACAGATGACTTTTCATAATTGCCTTTAGCATTGGGGCTAAAACTTGCAGAGCTAAAACATAGAGAGGTCAGCCCAGAAAATACTGTATCTCCACAGAAATTCATGACAAGATGTACATAAAGACGACCACAGGGAATAGAAAATCTTTACATGTAAACTTCCTGCTATTTTAGTCTGAAGCATTTCTTAAGAATCATATGAGAAAAAAACCCAGTAATTTTCTGTATTTCAAAGTACAAGGAACCACAATGCCGTGAGTGTCAACATCATACGCTTACTATACCACTACCCTTTGTGAGTCAGTCAGAAGCTCTATCACAGATGCAGCAGAGGGTTACTCTGCCATCACAGAAGTAAAAACAGACACCAAAAACGTTTCTTTTCTTTTTTTTTTATGAGAGAAAAACCTAAAATTTTCAAGCTTGTGTAGCAAAGCCTAAGCTCTAAGGTGCAAAGCAGAAGTCCTTGAAATCATGTAGTGTGAACAAATTAAGATGTATTATTTTGTTTGTGACAGGATCTGCTGCAGTCTAACTAGCTTGCTAACTCTGCTTTGCCCTGTGACCCAGTGACAGCCAAGTGTATGCTCAGCAAGACACAGAACATTTTGTGTTACCAGTAGGTGGGTACTTAGAAAA
Organism: Sclerurus mexicanus; assembly: GCA_013396755.1. Lineage (NCBI taxonomy): Eukaryota > Metazoa > Chordata > Aves > Passeriformes > Furnariidae > Sclerurus > Sclerurus mexicanus. The sequence continues at coordinate 62,238 of VWZF01006301.1, read as the reverse complement.
GGAAACAACATTGACAGTCACTGGAGACCTTGCACATCCATAGGAGTGTACAGCCTTTATTGTTCATTCCCAGAGCACCAGAACCTTGCAGGAAATGTGCTAGCAATGAGCTATGCACCAGCACCATGACAATATTGTGATTTTAAGATATCCAACTATCCTAAACTAGTAACCATCTGTTTTGGAGTGTCTGTGCCACCTAGCCTGTCTTGAACTTTATTTTCTCACCTTATCCCACATATTATTATGTGGGTAATACTCCACTCTGGATCTAAACCACAGAAACAAAATATTAAGAGCCCTGATATTTATTTATTTGTTGTTAAACTTCCTCTAAGCAACACCAATTCCAGGAAAGCCTAGAAGACTGTGATCTATTACATTTTTCCCCTTGGGTGTGGTAAACAATAGCTGGAAACAAACAGCTGCAGCTGGGAAAGAAAGTGCCGAGACTGCAAAAACATTTAAAAAGGCATTCTTTATTAATCTCCTCTTTGGCAGGCAACCCTTTCCCATCATAACACTGCAATGTACTCAACTGTACCGTATTTAAACTGTGCTTAAACTCTACTTAACTGGACCTCCTATTCCACACAAGCCAATTACAGCTGTAATGACTTGTGCCCAGACCGAGAGGCTGGCAGAGAGGGACTCCCTTTTACTTTCATTTCTCCCTCCGCACTACGGGTGGCTCATGTGTCTTGTTTCTCAAGACCTGGATCTCCAGCGCCTTGGCTGGTGTGACAGGCACAGCCCCAGCACTGACAGCAGGTGAAGACCACATCTCCTCAAGTGCCAAACTGACTGCTGCAGCCCAGGCCCCTGGACTGTCTCTCAGCAGGACCTGACGTGACCTAACAGATGTGCCTTACCAGCTGGCCATGGACAAGGTTTGCAGCAGCTGGCTTTAGTGCTGCACTGCAGATACCTCACTCACAAAACTGCTGGCTAAGGTCCATGTCCAGTGGGTGAGATGAACCAAGTCTGACAGTGTATGGGATGGTGTGTCCCTTGGACACAAAGAATATTTACAACATTTTGAACCTCTCTTTATTCTAAGCAAAGAGGTGCTTTATACAGTTGATAATGATTTTAACATTTACCCAATGAGCACATTATTACAAATGCTTGTACCCTACTGCCAATAGGAGCAAATATTTTTTCCCCTCTCTGGAACTTGCCTCAGGTTTATTTTTTTCTCTAGTGAGACAGTTGTCAATCAGTAAGTCATAGTGTAATAACATCATGAAGACAGTTTAAATTATAGAAAAGTGAGCTCTTTCAAATGCTGAGACTGAGTGATATCCCAGCCAAAGAACTCTGTACTTATCTTTGTGGAACATACTCTTTACTGAGGTTTGAGATTATGGAAAAAAAATGGCTTATTTAGATTGTGAGAATTAAACAAACATATAATGCGCACCTTTTTTCACTGGGTCAGATACCTGTTGCATATCTATGTCTTGAGTCTGTGAAACAGAATAGAAGCAGGAATGCATTATTACTATTATGTAGGTGTTGTTTATTTTTGAGACTGATGAAGAGCTGGTGTATCTCCAGCTACAAGACACATTCCTTGACAGATCTAAATGCATCAAATATTCAGGAGACATAATTTAACCATTTTTTCCTGCCCCAGACTTGATGTTGATAATTTATTCATAGATGAAGAAGACAATAAAAAGCAATGGGTGTTTTAGGTCATCAAGTTTTGGTGGCAAAATTGTTTGCATAAAGTTGTAGTGGGTGAATTAAATTGTCACATATCAGTGTCCCATCAGAACAATCAACCAAACCAAACCAAACCAATCCACACCAAACCACAGAATGTTTCTTCTGGGATGAAAAATACTAGTATTTTTGATTTTATGACTTCTGTCCTTAGCAATGCTATAAAAATGTTCTCCTGACATTTTGGTTTCTTTTTCTGCACAGAAAATAGTATGCAACCATTTTGATTAATGAGGGAATATCAGTGTTACAAATTAAAAAAAAACAAAACAGTTGCAAATAAACATGATAGTCACAATGCTAGAAGGAGTACATGTAAGTAAGCTGCTCAAGGTTGAATTCCTTATGCTGCTCTGTTCAGCAAATACTTATGAACCTGGATACAAACATATCATATTGACAAGGGACCTCACTTCCTTCTCAATATGGGTTGTTTATTTTTAGTCTGGGAACCTGAACAACCATGCTTTCTCAGTAGTATTAATTGCCACTGCTCTGTTTTTCTGATGTTGGGGCTTCTGAAAAGAAGGATTGGCATAAAATGCAAAAAGCTTGAGAAACATTGGTCTATCTATTGAACCAATGAAAGCATTAATAAAGCAGTCAGCATTATAATGTTTATATACATAAAAAGAATATTACCCATCAAAATACCAATGTGCCTTCTTTCCAAATGACAGTTTTCTCTAGGCCACAATCACAGTACTCCTATTTTTCATCTTAGAGCCATATAGTTTTCTAGGCTGAACATCAGCAAAGTGCTGTTGAGGGCTTCGTACAGCTCCTGCATGAATTTCTGTCAAAAATTTTACTGCAATTGTGATATTCTTTGCTATTCACCTTTTTCAAATGTCTCTAAGAACTTTCATAAATAACAATAACAGAAATTTTGGTAAGTCTTTTGATCAAATAAACTTGATTAGTCACTGAAGTAGACCCACATGGGAAAATGCACATAGTCATTAGAGGAAGAGAAGTAAGAAGCTTCTTGCACTAATTCTGACTTGTCTGATAAACTGTTGGTATTTACTTTACATAGTAACAATATGACTCTGACATATTTTCCTTCTAGTACACATCCAGGAAAAGCACTTAAATTCATCGCGTGAAAGATGCATAAATGCATTTCATATAATTTCATTGCATGAAAGACATCTTTGCCTGTATTTCAGCACAGAAATTACAGAACGTAACCTAGTGAAGCTCCACCTGACTAATATTTTTGCAATGCATACTGGTGTTTATAGGTATTGGCAAGCATAGCCTTACAGAATCAGGCTCTTAGGTGGCCAAAGCAGTGTTCAGTCCTGAACATCTTGTCTTTAACTAAAGCAGGCACGTGGTAGCATGGGCTCTGTACCCAGAGGGATCCCTGTGACTCCTCTTCATTACTTATTAAGTTAGTGACTAATTTCTGAAGTGCAGTCACTTTTAAAATAGATACATTCGAGCAATCACCAAAACCTTTGGTTTCATAGACAGCTGAGATCTCCTGAGAAATTTTTGCTTCTGCAGGAGAAGTCTTTTTTCCTTTGTCTTTAGTTCTGCCCCCCTCACTCCAACCTCTTTTAGTTTGGTCCCTGCTCCTAGCTCGAGTTTTGCTCCATTCCTTAATCTGACTCTGATGCTCAAAAAACCCTTATGTGGTTTGATTTAACTCATTAACCCAGCAGAAAAGCATCTCATTCTTTGTGCTGGATTTGTTTTACTGTGTTAAACCAGGTCATGATAGGGACTGAATATGAGAGGGATATAAGTGGAGGGAATATACGACAAGGAATGTGGCAGGAGGAGACAAAGGAGGACAGAGAGTGATTGTAAAATGGCTCATCACATCATGTGAAATGTCTGTTGGTATAAGGCATGTGATAATCCATTACTTAATATAGATCCTGAAGTAATTAAGCTTTAACAAACAGTCTTATGTGGATTTTGTATGATTTTTTCATGTGGTTCTAGGAAGGCATCCCTGCCTTTGTTCTTTAATGTTTCTTTTGTGTGTATTACCAAGCAAGCCTACCAGGTTTAAAGAGTAAACTAAATGGATGAGAAACAATCCCCAGCTTTCTACAGTGGTCTTCTGTGTTTGTCTGGACTTCTCCCATGTAAAGCAGTGTTACACCCTTCCAATTCTTTTCCCGAGTTTGAAAGTACCCTCAAATCAGTTATCCAACAGGATTCTACATCTCCCATGTTTTCTGGAAAAATCTCATTATATGGCCTTTAATCCCAACCCATGAGATGAGCACCATACACAGACGTTTTGCAATAAGCAGTTATGAATGAGAGTTATGTGGCAGCCTGCTGAATCTACAGCTTGGTCACGGACAGAAGGTGAATCTGCCTACCTTGCTTGTGTGTACAATCCGTAGATCACAAGGAAAAAAGTGAAATCAATCCAACTGACTGGCATGGTGAGTGTTTTTAGTAAATGAAGTGAAAAAGCTTGGAGTTTTAGGCAATTTTTTCTCACGTTGCCAGTCCTCAGAGCTGCCATCCCCATGTCACACCTCCATGTGCAGCCCTACTGCCAGCCAGATAAGAGAGGCAAGGCAAGAAAGCATGAAGGGCTGAAAAGTACTAAAAGCCTAGGATACTCAGTGTTCACCAGAAAATGCTGCTAACTTTAGAGCCCATGTACCATTCCCATTCTAAAGCTTTCACAATTTTTTTTTTTAAAATCCAGCACCAGGAAATATGTCCATGTGGATTTCTCATTCACATATGAATAGATTCAAAACCAAAGGTAGCATTCTAAGAATAAACACAGCAGAGGGTACATTAAGGAAAAAGTATCTCATTGCTCATTCCTCCCCTGCATACTTTTACCAGCTCTCTGCTACCAGTCCTTGCATCGTGCAAAAGAGACGTGCTCCATCCAACCAACTGTGGCTGACTTTCTGTTGCTAATACAGTCCTGGAAATACCATGACATGGATGGTGGAAATTCCTGGTTTGTTCCTTAGCACTGAACAGAATAGGGGAAGAAATTTCAAGCTATGCATAAACATTAGAAAATAGACACCACCCTCACATCCCTTTCATCAGAAATTGCCACCTCCCAGGTGGGCTGGGTGAGTCAAAAGTCTGTCTGGACTTCACCTTCCTAGTAGCTTTGCTTGAACTCTGGGTGGCAGTGGGACTGAGTGCACTGTTGGACTTTGCACAAACATGTGTTCTCCATGTAACTTCTCCAGGGACAAATGCCTCCAGGGAGGGGCAGAGCACACGAAGGGATCAGTGGCAGCTTCTGTCACCACAAGTGCGCTCACCAGAGCTTATCTGACTACATCATATTTCAAATTACCATCTCTAAAACTAGATTTAAAACTCCAAATCATTCATCAATCAGCCCAGCCATCAGAAATGCCCATCTGCATGTTTTCCAAAGCATTACAGGGGTCACTTCAGCTGGACACACTCTTAGTACACAGTCTCGGTACTAGTTTTCCCTTCTACTGTTGTTTATTTGCAATATTTATGTCACAAACAGGAAGCAACAATTTACAGGAACTATTATTGTTGGCTAAAATTCATCCACAAGCTTTCTAAAAGTCATTCACTCACAGGAGTTTGCTTTGCATATTTACGGGAAACCTCTTGAGTAATATTATGTAAAAAAAAAAAAAGCATCAAGTAAACAAGGAGAAAAAACATGTTTCAACCCCCTTTTCTCTTGCAGGAAAACAAGTAAATGCAGGTTTAAGGAAAATAAAATGTCTCAGTGTCCTCCAGTGAAAACACTTTGTGACACCTGAGGCTACATTTGCCTATGAGCCTAGATGTAGGAGATGGGCACTTAGTAGCAATGTGATGACTTTCCTGACTGTGTGAGAGGAGAACAGAACCCCTGAACACCCTGAACTGGGCATTGCAAAGTACGACTGACACCAGAGTACGTGGGCATGATACTTCTCATTCTTAAAGCTGGTGCCCTGCTCATCCTGACTCTATGTCTGCTTATTCAGCTGTATTGCAGAGCCTGACAGGTGGAAAGCCACCTTCTTCGGAACAAAAACACTACCTTCTGGACAATCTGGGTTAAACTATAAGGAAAATGAATCCTACTGCTCTGCACTGTTCATTTGACTGTACCGCTATGAATTATTGATCTGGTAATTACTCTTCTGACTGACTCAATTCTATGGTTTTTCAAAATAGAGTCTTTTAACTCTAGTGAGTCTTTCCCAGTGGCATTCAGGAAAGAGAGATAAAAAACACGGAAAAGTCATAGCATACCTCAGCACCTGGTTTTAGCTGGCATGCAGCAAGTAAGCTGTCTCCTAGTTCTGTGATGATGCATCAAGATCATAAAGCCATCACAGAATCATAGAATGGCCTGGTTTGGAAGGGACCTTAAAGATCATCTAGTTCTAATGCCCCTATCATGGGCAGAGACACTTTCCACTAGATCAGGTTGCTCCAAGTCCCATCCAACCTGCCTTGAGCACTTCCAGGGATGGAGCAGTGACAACTTCTCCAGGCAACCTGTTCCAGTAACTCATCATCCTCATAGTGAAATTTTTTTTCTAATATCTAGTCTAAATCTATCCATCTGTCTCTTTTTATTTTGTTGCAGTTCAGCACAAGTTTTGAAGCTCAGATCTTGATTTCCATACTCCAGACACCTTAAATTTGATGAGATAGATCCAATGTAATAACGTTTTCCCAAAAAAGAAAAGTACAAAAATTTTATTCCCTAATAAATGACAACATTAAGGCCACAGCTCTTCATTACACACAATGCCCACCTCTGTAAAATCACCTGCATAACTGATCTTTCAGTCACAGTCTGCATAGGAGGAGGTGATTGCGTTTAATAGGTGTATTATTTGGTCAGTGTACAGATTCTTGCCCTTCTATCAGTTTCCCTGAACTTACCTGTTTTGGCTAAATGGAATCAGACTGGTGTCTTCCATGGTTAATGAAATAAAGTTTGCACAAAACAAAATAATACACCTTTTATTGTGCCTAGATTGCTCTGCAAAATGTAAGGCTGCAAAAAAAAAAAAAAAAGCATATGGATTTCAGTGATGCAATATACCAAGGTCTGTATCAAAGCAGTTTTGTTTCTCCTCAAGAGGGCCACCTGGGGTAGAAATAGAGCTCTATTTCCAATGAACTGGCTATTAAGGTTTGGCTATAACTTTTGTGTGCAGTCTTTTAAGAAATGTTACATTAAGAAGTGTTACTACTAAAAGTCTAATTTTAGTAACATTTCTATCATTCATTCTGGCACTCTTTATGAGATACAAAGAACATAAAATAAATTGTGGCATATCTGAATAGTTCTAAGTTACCTGGAATTCCAGTCTAACACATCAGAATTCAGGACCTTGGAGTTCACCCTGGCTTGCTGTTTCACTACTTTCTCATGTTCCTTTAGGCACAGCTAATAATAAGAACTGCCACAAATGTAGTTTATTGCTTAAAGAAAGCCATTATCAAATTTATTATTGCTAAAAACCTATAGAATTATGTTTTCACAGCTGGACTAACTGTGGCAGGATAAAAGGTCTAGGGGGATTTTTCCCTGTGTGTTATTTACACAGTAGTCCACAAGAGCATTATGGAAATGCTGTCCTATGGACTCCGAGTCTTTCATGCCAAAACATTCATTTGAAAGAACACAAACCTTATTTAAAACAGGCTGTAGCTAGATGAAAAACATTAAATATACTTATTCTGACACTGACTTTCTGTACAGGATTTTTGTTTGTATTAATTTGTTGAAAAAGTTAAACTAGAGGGATTTAGTTTGCTAGTTGAAGGCTTAGTTAGTACCTGAAGGTTTAATTTCATACCTAGACTATCAATGTTTTTGTAACTAGAAGTCTGCATAAACCCATCTATAGCAAAACAAGCAAACTTGGCAATCTTTGCTGTCGAGTGGACATCTGGGATCTATTCTGAACCTAACCTCATTCTGGAAAGTAGCTGTAGGCCAGAAAAGAAGCAAATGAAAGAAATAAGGAATTTGGTAACTCGATTTTTGCAGAGGATATGAGAAATACGCTGAAAATGTTTGGATGAAAACTGTTTTTACTTTGAAGATATAACTTATTACCAGAAAGGAAAAAATATATTAAAAAAACCCCTGCAAATAACCTGCTCTGAAATGCAAGTGAACATAAACAAAGCAGTCAGAAAGGCTTGGGTGAGGTGCAAAGATGTAAACAATACCAAAACAAAGCCCTTCATTATCCAGGAACTCTGTTTCTCCTGGATGCCCTCTCACTGTCAGTATCACAGCCTTCCTTGTCACTTTTGGAGGTGGATGGTGGTGGCGATAGTTAAAACATACACCTTGTTTCCTGCCAGTGAGTGGCATAAGATGTGAATCTTGCAGAATATAGACTTCACTGGGTCTTTAGAGATGGCCACCAGATACTCCTGCAGATTGGAGTAGGAGTCAGGAGAGTAGTGGGCAAAGTAGCAGGTGTCTGGGTCGTGAGGGAACTGGAACATCCAAAGCGAGAAATAATGAAGTCCACTTTGCCCCACATTGTTTTTGTAATAATTAATTTCCAGTCCTTCACTAGCCATTTCTCACATTGTTTCTCAGCATTGGCTTCTGAATACAACAATGGCCACAAGCCATGTTTATATAGGCTGTTATACTTGGTAAAGTTGACAATAGTGAAGCAATATAACATCCCCGCCTGTGTGTTGCCTACTTGGAACCACTATGGGTGTCTGCTTGTGAAGAGGTCAGTGTGTGGGGTCAGCTGGTACTCAAATACAATGTTGGTAGGCAGAGAACAGACAAACAGTGTGATGCTGGTTAGCTCTATAGCATGATGTGGTGTCAAATAATGTACACTGCCATGAAAAAACACCCCACAGTGAATCAGGTGCAAATCTGATTTACACTGTTATAAATCAAAGTCTATGCAGCTGCCAGCAAAAGATGCCTAATCCCACTGAGCCTATCAATAGTGCACTGGTATCTTGATTAGGAATTTTAATAACCACTAGAATTTCTAAAACCATTCTGCACACTGTGCTTTAAAAGGAGGTGCTTAAGACAATGTTTGTGTATGTGATTATCACCTATAAAACACATTCAGTGCTAAGCAAGCACCCATATTCTACTGCAGCTTGATACTTGCTAACTGCCTGTAACTGCCTGCACAATGCAATTCCTCAGGAGAGGAGGGACAACTGGCCATACTTAAAGGAAGCAGTTTTCATCTCCTCCATTGGCAAGTTTTATTAATAAAGCCTAAAAACCACAATACCACAATACACACTTTCTTGGAGAGTTGGACAGGCTGAAATAAGAACCACTTCCAGTTGCCTGTGGATGAAGTTCAAGTCACTAATAAAGAACATGAAACGTTGCATTTTTAACAAACAGTAACTAAAAGCCTATAACAGAACTCCCTGTCCTTGTTTACAAAAAGGCATGGAGCTGGGATTCATTGTTCCTATTTTAACCCTTCCAATAAATTAGCACTCCCAGTTGCAAAGGACAGAGGTTCCTTCCTAATCACAGAGCAGTTACAACTTTTCTTGCTCACCAAATGTAGCAACCTATTCCTGATAGGTAATATGCTCATACTGCAGAAATAGCTAATTTCTACATAAACATAATGTCAACAAGTACCAGTGCTTTTCAGTGTATTACAAGCTTTTACTAAATGTGTTGACCTCAAGAAGGGTGCCAGCTCCCTTTCAGTTTTGTGCTTCTGGAAATTTTGTGGCCACAATTAGTTATGCTAGGATTGCAAAACTATTACAATCCTTTCTTTTCCATGTAGAAGTATCCTAGGACCAAAGTCAACAACTCCCAGAAGTTCCAAGTTCATCCAAGGCAACTGAATCAACTTAGCAAACACAGGAAAGAATAAATAACTCTGATTCTAAACCAGTGACAGTGGAATAAGGCAGCTAACTGCCTTCAGCTCTGTCCAATTAATCCTTGCCAGATGTAGAAGCCTGTAATGAAACACTGATCCAATCTGGCCAGGTTTTGTTTATAAATTTTGGCAAAAACACTACAGCAAATAGGATAACAAAATATTCTCCCAGCATAGATTTCAGTTTTGATGTTTTAACACAATTACACAGCTCTCATATTTTTCACATTCTCTTCTGGCTGTTCTCTTTCTCCTCTCATATTTTCACAACAAACTCATTTTAAGATGGTTCATATTGTTATACACTGAGAACAATGGCTTGAGCTGAGCTGGACTTCTGAGATAAGTAATGGTACAGGCAGAACTTAGGTATGATGAGACAGATATGTAACTATGTAACTAATTTCCATTCCCATCTATAGGAAAATAATTCCCAAGTGCATTGTTGATTTCATCAGGCTTTGAATTAAATTCATAAGGGGATCAAAGCAAGTGCTTCCTGTGCGTACAGCTGACAGTAAGATTTATCAGGCTGTTCTCACCTTCTAGAGAAATCACTTCTAGATAAAAACTCCTCTGTTAGGAGCTTGCTATGGCTGTATTGTCTACGAACCTGTTGTAGTGTACAATGACTCTGGGGTAGTGAGTATCCAATCTCAAAATAAAGAGTCATACAAGAGAAGTACAAGCAGTAAGATTATACTATCGCCTTAATAATACAAAGGGTGCATTGAAATGTGGTTCATCTTATTTATACGCATTGCGTATTAAACAAATAGGGAAGCCTCCTTCTGAACCTCAGTTTTTGGATCTGTGAACAAATCTTCACTACAACTATAAATAAAAATATGTATTATTTTGTGCACGTACAAACTTTTGCGGTGCAAACTTGCCTCTGTCCCCTGCTTACCATCAGATGGCAATGGTGAACATTAGACACCACCGGCACCATTAGGAAAACAGGTGCTCCAGCTACAGAGTGAAGTCATCGATTGCTGACCATACAGGTGCTGCATGTCTGTAATGCAATGTCTCCATGTAGCTCACAGGACATTTGCCTGGCATGGCAAAGATCTTCTGAACACCAATTCAGTCTGACAATAGGCCTTTCCTTACTGTTACACTCACAGCAGTCCTACCCCGTTCCATTCAGGATGCTGGGATTTATTTTCAAAGGTAACAGAATAAGAGTGCAGATGTCTCAGTCCCACCTCTATGCATTACCAATTTTTCTTATTATTTTCAAACTGCAATTTGTTATCTATAAAGCACAGAAATTGTCCAAGTCTTTACTGTCTCAAATAGGTTTGCAGCATGGCTACTGTACACAGTGCATAAAAGCAGTTATCAGTTGACATTTATATTTAACTGTATAGCCCTGAAATACAGTTCTGACATTGCTAGTAACAGGATGTGAGATTTGTACTCAGTCTGTGAAACCTCAGGACTAAGGCTTGTCAGATTTGCTCTGTCTGAACTTTATCTTCCTGCAGCTTTGTTTCACTTAATCTAACTGTGACTGCAATTTCTCTAATTGACATGTATGGCTGTTTTATTTTGTTTACCTTTGTGTAGGCTTATACAGACTGCAGTAACAAGGAGTTGTTCTGTGTAGAAAGGCAGGGCTACAGCTGGATAAACCTCATTCTAGGGGTAACAAGAAGAACAGGGAAATATCTGGGGAAGAACACCAGATATGGTAAATTCAGATGTAACATGGAGCTGCACACTGATGAAGAAAGAGAAAACAGTAGCAAACATATGGAAATGACCCCAGAGTTATTTGGATCCTAGAGTGAGGAAGAAAATATCAATTAAAACCCATCATATTTCTCACAGCAAAGGAGTGCAGAGGCTGACAATTCACAACAAACAACTCTTACCTTCACCAGAACAAATCCTCTACAGTGAAACTGCTGACCTTAGGATCCATAAGAGCAGTGGAAGGGAAGGCAGGAGAAGGGTGTGAATGAAGCTTATGTATAACAATTTTAATTGCATTATTATTTTTCCTTTTCTTGCAGCAATTAGATCTGGAATAATGATTTGTCTCTTAAGATTTCACTTACACTAACAATAAATTCTTGGCTTTATTGAATATAAGGTGTGCTTCCTCTTTGCACATACACAAGATTTTAAGCATAACACAATAAGATATCCATGTGCTTAATTCTGTTCTGATGACTTCACATTGGTGCAGCCATTACACCAGGCAAAACTGACTGGCAGGTGACCAGTCATCCAGATTCTGAGGCTCCCAAGGATGGGGTACCACTGCTTCTGAGTTAGATGATAACAGAATCTCTTTCGCCCTTTAAAAAAAAAAGAGCACAAATGGAATCTTTAGGAAAGTCAAAGAACCCTCACACCACTCTTTCTTGCTCTTCCAAGTGGAAACAGGCTGCAGAGATTAACTACCTTAAAATACCATAACTTAGCATGTTAGAATAAAACTACATCCCACTGCAAAGGAAATTTAATGCGCTGGCATATGCACCACACTGAATTTAAAAATAGTGTTGAATGAATTGCTAATTCATTAAACCACAAAGCACTAGTATTCAACTGCAGCAGGAAATAACTTACTTGAGTTCCTATAGAAAATGTTGGCACTTTTACTTATTACTGCTTTTATGAGTAGTATGTTATGGTTAAGGCCTACGATGTCAATGCCTGAGTCAAAATCTGGACTGTGCAATATTGTACAAATAATGAACAAAGCTTATTCCTACAAAGCCTATCACACCAACAAGAAGATAGTACTAGCTAACATGACAGGGAAGGCAAATCTGGTGCTATCAAGAGACATTTGAAGGCACTGGGTAGTTACTTGCTTGTCAGCAAGGAATTCTCCAAAGCTGGGAAAAGTCACTCAAATGAAAATATGGTAGGCAGAGGAAAGGTTTGGAAAAAAAAATCTAGTAATTGGATGACTGGGACTCTGATACTGAGCACTGATTGCAACACTGCCCAGAGTTAATTGTCACAGAATCAGAGACATGAAAACATCCCCTTTCAAAGCATTCCCTATCCTTCCTATCTGCTTATATCAGGTCAAAGGATAGAAGTTTGGTTTTGTGCGAATTTGTATTTGCTTTTGGCCTTAATCATATACCAGCACTCATAAGACTTGTTTTTTTTGCCAGGAAAAAATATTTCTCATTGCTTTAGACCTGGTTTCTAGATCTAATTCTCCTCATAGCAGACAAAATAACATAATAAACAAGGATCTGGTTTCACGTGTCGATGAGACCATATATAAAAAGTAAATGAATTAAAACCAAAACTGATGAACCCATTTTTAAACTGTAGTGAATACCTAACTCTAATGGACATATGACTCAGTAACAGGTGATTAAGGGTGAGTTGCAAGATGGGACTGAGATAACTACACACCTAGGTCAAGAACCATTAAGTGAGACTAGACCTACCTCCAATATTGTTTAGAGCTTGACAGTAATGTAAGCACTAATATCTTTCCCCTTCCCTTTTCTTTCACCCTGTGGTTTTACAAGGAAAATGTAGTGGAATAATTGGAAGGGTCTTGACATGTAAGAATGATATACTGCCGACTGTCTTCTCTCACAAATGAGTTAAGAGGGTCTTTGTCCTAAAAAACCTAAATTAAAATACTAAAATAAAATTGAAAGTCCACAGTAAGATAGCTTGCTTTTGTTTATTTTCAGAGAGAAGAGCTGCCTCTGTTTTGGTTTATTTTATGCCTTGTGTAAGAATTAGGCCAAATCTTCATAACCATGTATTCCATCATTATTCTATGCCTGGCTAGTACTCATCCCCCTGTACAATTAAGACAAGGTGTTTTTCAGCTGTTTGAGGAGACATGAGCAGGAAGGTCTGGTGGGTTATACAATGAAAGTGCAACAGAAAAGTCAATTTACACAGTAGTCCAGGAATAACTGCGGTGTTGGAGGTCACAGTCAGCTAAGCAAACTGGCTGGACTCCATCAGCTTCCTCTGTTGTCCATGAAGGTAGGTATTCCTAAGAACAACCCAGAGCATGAAATTTTGGATCTGCTTGGGTTTGTTCTTTGGAAGACCCACTTTTCCTCCATTGGTTATAGAGGCACCAGTGGTGAGTTCCTTGGCTGACAAGAGAGTCCAAGTTGGTTGTGTGTGAATATCTATCCCCAGGATTTGTATGAATTGTGGGCAGGCATGACAGCCAAGCCCCATGAATGTTGCCCAAAGCAAGTCACAAAGAAGATATATGGTCCCAGAAGGGACTGTGGGTGGTAAGCTGCTCTTTTACTGAGCAGAAGAGGGAGAATCTGAACCTGCCTCTTACAGTAGTAACATTACTATGTGCTCTTGGTTTGTATAACCATGAAACACCCACCTGCTCCACAAGTAGTCTCCAGGATTAAACAGTCACAGAAGTTTTGCTGTTTGCTGCCACAAGACAAATGCCATGGCTTCTATATCAGCAATCTGTGTTATGGTTGCATCAGTTTGTATGTGAAATGAGGGAACATTGGCTCTTAATTCACACAGGAAAGTTGCTTCCTCCCTCTCATAATCGCATCCCACGTATATAACCCCCTCTAGAGTCAGACTGAATCCTCAGCACCGGGAAGCAATGTATATGTTTCTCTCTGTAGTGAAGGTGGTCCTGAGATGCCTGCAGGTGTGGAACATCTGTGCCAGCTATTAAAATATTTGAAAGAAATTATGTCTCTGAGAAAAGAGATTTGAACCATAATGTTTCCCTACATATGATGAGGGAAAATTGTGCATTTAATATAACTGTATTTAGAGTACTACCATGTGCCACAAGAAAACCTTTGTAATATGAGCAAATATGGGGAAAAAGCCTGAAACTAGCCTTAAAATTATTATGGTTTGTAGGATGAAAAGTAAAATTAACTGATCGATATTCTGTTATTTCCAGAATTGCTTTTTTCTTTTCCCAAATTGCCAGTTGAATGATCAGATCTGCTTCCCTTGTATAAACAATAATTTCTGTAATCTAATGACAAAACAAAATCAGACTTATGCTCTTATTTCAGTTACCTATTTTTGTTTCTATCATCATAGTACTTAAAAATCATCATCACAATCCAAATGATGTTGTGTTAGTGCAATGTTTTGCTAAGAGTCTACCCTTCCTTTAGAGAGGTGAGCAGGAGAGGCAAGGAGGGCAGGGATGGGGGGCAGGACTGATGATGCCCAGAGGCTGGGGTGGGAGAACTGCCAGTGAAAACTGTGTTGTAAATCTGTCCTGTCCACTGGGCAGCATTGTCCCTTTCTGGAGCTTACAGGGAGAACTTCACAGCCTAAAGTTTAGTCTGGGATCTCCAGGAACCTTTGGGTATCTCTGGTAAGAAGTTTTGTATTGCTACATTTTTTCTTAGGAAACACTGTGTTGGTAGCAGCTTGATTTAAAATGTTTTGTTTAAGCTTTATATTGCAAATGGTTTCTCTGTCTCAGTCTCAATTTGTTTTTGAGCGAATCAAGAATGGCAGGAATTCAGGATGAGTACACTAAAGCTTTGTTTGATATTAGAGAAATCGTTCTTCACAAATTATTAATTTGTTTTTAAAGCATCTGTGCTATCTTGCTTTAAAAGTTTTATTTGCTTTTGCAAAATAGAGTGATAGGTGATATATTGAGATCCATGTGTAACCTTTGTAAAAAAAAGGTTTTGACACGTTTTTCTTTATTCTTATTATTTCTACGGTGTCACAGTACCCCTAAAGTGCTTTGGGTTTGCTACTTCTTTCCCTAAGAATCGTTTATTTCTAGTGCAACATCTAAGAGAAAGGAGACAACAGAATTGATTTCTAAAGATTTCAGCTGCTGCTGCCAACAGAGGGAACAAGAATGGCCACGAGGTGGTAGCAGTCTGTAAGACAGGGCCGGGAGACAGCTCTGAGCGTCTCTTCTTGATCCAGGGAGGCAAACATGCCCTGTGTGCGTTGTGCATTTCAGTGGAGCATTTGCAGTGCACAAGCAGAGCTCTTTTAGATCTATCTTTTTTAAAAATTATTTTACTTTGAGATAATCTCATGTGAGGTACAGCAATGAAGGATAACACCATAGCATCTCTCTTGTTGGCCCTATAGCCTAGCAGAACATGCTGAGTGCAAATCCATTTTAAAATTGCCAGCGTAAGTGACATCTGGGATTGTGTACTGCTGTGAGTCCTTGGATGGCTCGTTCAGTCCATTTGCTTTTTGTACTCTCCAAATGGCATCTGGAATAGCACAGCTCCAGGCTGCGGAATGTTGATCTCCTATATACTCCTTCTGCCCTCTCAGGTCTGTTCAGAGTAATGTAAGGGGTTAACTTCTTACTGCCTGGCGCTGGGAAAGATCAGGTGTCATCCACCTCCTGGGCTGACATAAAGTTCATGTTAATAGAAAAAGACACTGAAAACTCCATCACGTGCCCTGGCTGATTTGACAGAAATACAGTCATATGCCCACACATGATCAAGATTAAATTTATGCTGCAGAGTGATTTGGCAGTGTGCAAATCCTTATTAATGTGCATAAAACCACAGTTTGGGGGGGAAAAAGGTGGTTTTTATTCTGCTGCTCCTGCTATAAGAGAGAAGAGAAAGGGAAGCTTCTGATGGATTACTGGGGCACGCAACTATAGGGAACATTTTGGTCTGGGTTATGATTACCAAAAAAGATATAGGAGGTCGTTCTATAAACCATTTCACTATGACTTCTGGCAGAATTTCATCCTTTTATTGATGCCAGGAATTTATGGGAAGGTGTGTGCGGCCTGGCAGCACTAATCTACTTCTATGCTGTATCTGTTCTCCATCATACTTGAGTGAGACTATTGTGTGTCAGCAGGACTTAATATAAAGGCAACATTCAATTACAACATTATAAAGTTAATTTAAATCTGCATTGAAGATGAACCCTGCATTTCTTGCCGCATTTCTATGTACAAATGTTAGTTGTACTGTGAATAGCAGCAGTTTCATTTGGGCATGAGTGCTCAGCTATGAATGCTCAAACACTTTGCAGAATGCAGTTTAAATATTTTAAAGCAAGAAAAACAGTGCCAGTACTAGTATTGACTCAACTTTCATGGTCATTTGTTTACTGAGAGCCATAACCAACAGTCTGAACTGCTTTTTCTTCTATGAAGTCCATCTTTTGTGCAAGTTTTTCTCGTCAGTGCTAATGATTTAAACACCTATTCATTGCTCCGTAGAACTGCCCCTAGAGGCAAAGGAGTAGTCTAAATGTCACTTAATATTGCAAAAATGAAGACATGGTTTGTACTAGGTCCCTCTCACCCAGTGCAAATGTGCATGCACACTTTAAATTTCTCTCAGTTTCTGTAGGACTATTCTTAGCGGTACAGTGAAATGTGCTTATGTTAAACACATTGCAGAGGAGGTTCAAAATAAATCATGTGTCGAATTGACCTGATTCCCTTCTCTGCTGTTTTGATCTGGCTATAATAGAGCTTATAGAGTGATAAAACGCAGCACTGAAATGAATAGTTTAGTTTGGTTTTATTTCTGATGGAATCGTTGATACATTTTTCTATTTCTGACTTAATTTCCATGTTTTCCTTTGATTCCACAATTCTCAAAGGTGCATCCTCCATTTTATAGAAAGCAAACTGTTAAAGAACATATGTATTTCACGTACTTTTAGCTAAATAAAAGCAGTGTACTGGATACTTATACAACTGGCTCACTTAAGTGATTTGGTAAGTCTCTATGAGTTTTTACACGTATTTGAGAAACTCTTAGTCAAACATGTCCCTTGGAATACAGTCATTTTTGCTTTGTTCTCTTCTGTTCTTTCCAGACGTTTTATTCTCTCAAGCCATCTCACAGCATCACACCCCTGGCAGCCAATACTGATTCTTGTGTCCATGCTTGGGTTTCTTTTTTTATTTTTCCCTTTTCCCAGCTCAAAGTTTAATAAGCCTCCTGAGCTTACTTTGAAGACTTCATTTGCAAGTCCAAAAAAACCCTTGTGTATTTTGAGTCTTCTATGTGAAATAAAAAGCCAAGTGACTTTATTTTAAAGACTGAACATAGAGCTCTTGAAGATACATGGAGCTGGGCACTTAACACACACCTGAATTCAAGCCTGGTGTACAGAAGAAGTAAAAAAATCTTTAAAATATTTTTCTGTTTTCTTTAACAAGTTGCTCTGAGCCTGTTGTTACTGAGATACAAAGGAGGTCTGTAAATATGTTTCTTTCCCATTTTCCTGCAAATGTTCTTGTTCTTGTATACATACAAACATTTCCTTACATACTTGGAGAATATTTCTAATATTTTATTTTGTAACCTTATTTTGTTCAACATATTGGCTGAAATTCTTGAGACATATTTAAACAACCTAAGATCACCTAAAAGGAAATGTGAAAAGTCATTGTACAAACTTGGCCTTACAAGTCAGAAAATTTGCAAACAACAATATATGCCCTGTTCTGAAGCAACTCTGTTTTAATACAAATGCTTCCCCAAATCATGTTCCCGCATTCCAGCACAAACCCTTGAGGGAAATGGATGATGCTGAGACACTGCTGGAAATGGCTGGGGAAAAAAAGAGTCAGAGAAAATGGGTGGTGACCACACATGGATCTTACTGCTCCTGCATATGATCTCCAGGGTTAGGGAGTGTCTTTTTATTATATGGTTGTATAGTGCTTAGCACATCAAAGCTTCGAACCCTGTTAAAGGTTTTTCGATATTTTGGGAATGCCAATAAATACTGTTCTATTTAAACAATGGTTATTGTAGTGAATTGAGAATCTGTTTTGTTCCCACAGGTTTTATTTTTATCCACATTCTCCACCTATGTATTGGTGTGACTACTGCTGTCATTGTTGTGCCAGGATTGGTCCTCACTGCATTCTGGACTTTATTTTTGGATTCTGAGTATGACACTGACCTCTAATCACATGCAAATGTCTGCATCTGAGCTAGACACCTTAGGGTTTTCTCCTTATTCATGAAGGATTAATCAATGTAGCTGAGACTAAGGCACAACTCATGCTGAAGCAGATGCCTCTGTTTGGTTAGAAGAGTATGTCCTTCAGCTGCAGGGGTTTTACTGCCTAGGTCCCCCGCGGCAGTCATGCTATAGATACCTAAAGTCAGGAGACATTAATCCCATCCTTGGAGACCTGTACAGTGCTGCCTGTATAACTAAGCCTCGAAAGCTGATGTGTAGATGGTGCCTAACCCAACCCTCAAAGAACAGTAACCAGCTTTCCAAAATGGCACAGAAATGGGGGTGGGGTGGGGAGAAAAGCTGATGGGGAAGATGTTTTAGGGAGGGAAAAGTGGAGGCACCTGTTTTACAAGAGGGAAGGTGTGCAGACATTATATGCTTACTGATGGCAAGCTCTGGTCCTACAGCACTGCATCAATAAACAAGAGCATTTAGAGATCAGCTATCCTGATTGAGTCCTGTTAAGCACCATGTACTTGAATTTACATTTCCACAGCATCAGTGATAGACTAAAGCCACCTCCCCGACCCCCCTGAAGCTGACCCAGTGTTTGCAGTCTGCTTTCCTACCTAAAACTCAATCTGGAAATGACACCAAGTGGTGGAATGGCAAATAGATTATTTTGCTATGGCTTCTTGTACCTGCTACTTTTGTAATGTACCACTCTTACCTTGGGTGGTTTTTTGCTGCTGTACAAGAGCATGGTAAATATTTTGTTATTCGCTCATTTATTTATTGCTCCATTTCTTTATGGAAACATGCTATGTAGAGGTAATGTAGTCTGTGGAAAATACTCAGCATCCCTTCAGTGATTTCTGGACTAGCACATGGGTGGCACGCCTGTATTTCATAGCTCAGATGTACTGCAGCTAGCTCCAGTTAGAGCTGGAATACCTGAGCAGTGCTGTGCTGAGATAGCAGTCGGGACCTAGAGGACAGCACAGCAGTTTCATTAGTGACTCCTTTGCTCTGTAGGGAAATTAGCTGACCAGGCTGCTCTGCTGAGGTGTGAGGCTGTTTCCTGGTGCAGGACTATTTTGGTGGGCATTAACTCAGCAACCTTTGCAGCAGGTTCTGTTGTACAATGCAGATGTGCTCTGTTGCCTGCTTCTGCACCAAACAGATCTGTGACATAACAGACAACATGACAAACACTAACACCAGAGAGGTTATTTTAGTCTCTCTGTTGCAAGACGGCTGTACCTAGATTAGGAAAATATGGAGTAGATCTGGTGAGACTTAATGAGTCAACAAGATCTAGGGCTGGGTGGGTACATCAGCAAACCAGATCTATAATGCAAAAAACAAACAGTTCAATAATGTTCCTACTTTTAAGATAAAAGCAAAGCCTCTTGATTCACTGAAATGACAACAGTTCAAATAAAGAGGCACTGAAAATGCAATGAAACGACTGCACTAGCTTTAAGCTATCTGTCATGGATGCTGCTGAGGAAATTGGTGCAGCAGCAAGAATTCCGCATGGACTGCAAACTGCTGCTGAGAAGCTATATAAAATTACCATAGGTTCATGTTTCAGCTAGTTGAAACACTTATAGTTCAGAAAGTGGTATGTATCAAAAAAGTTCCTGCTCTTTAGGTGACTTCATGGACTTTTCTAGACTGCCTCCAGCCTCGATGATTTCTTCCATCTTTTCCCTAAACACTTCAGAAAATTTTTCAAATGGACCACCCCTTATATCAAAGCATAGTGGCAGGCATCTTGCTTGCCTTGGTTGTTTTTTCTGGGCCCTTCAGAAATAGTTCATGGAATCCCCAGGGCCTGTAGACTGCAGGCTGAAAATCACTTAATAATTCTCTTTCCTTGTGCCTTGCTGAGTCCTGGGACACAACATCTCCTTCAGAAGAAAAATCAGGGTGATGCCTCACAAATGCTTTCCTAGCTTATTTGAGACAGGAGGTGCATATTTTAGGTCAAGATGGTGGGGGACGAATGGCAAAAATAACCTGATAAAGAGCAAAAGCGCTAAGTGATATTTTGAGTGTGATAATGAATTATGTTCTCAATTTCTTTTTGCATTCAAAAGTTTTCTTTGGGAAGTGAAGTGAGAGGTAAGTGAGTTTGTAGAGTAGAAAACACTGGCTGGACTTACTCTGCCGTGTGTAGATTGGTTTTTTTTATTAAATTTGGGTTAGGAACAGTCTCTGTCAGTTACTTTCTTCTTCAATTGTATTTTTAACTTTTTGGCAAAGTCCCACAGTCTTGAAGTTGTTTATTTTTATAGATTTGAGAAAGGAAAATAAATAAAAACAAGCTATTTGTATCTCTGTGCTTATGTCACTCAAAGTCATGACTATGACTTTCACTGGTTAAAACAGAACCCAACAGCTGTTTTTCTGCTGTTGTAGAGAGCTTGGATAATACTTGATAGTGCTAAAGGTACAATATATTTTCCCCACAGCCCCTGTCTTTACTTCCAGTAAGACAAAGTTCTTATTTTTGGAACAGCTGTTAAAAGATGGAACTCATGTTTTAAGACTATATTTTTCCAAGTAAGTCCATACCAGCAGCTGACATTTCCTAGGGCAGAAATCACTGCTTCCATGTAGGGGGAACTTATCTTGAGATAGACACACATCATTATGAATGAATGTCCCAGATCCCTCTACGCTGCTCCTGGCACCAGACATGATAACATTGCTCTCCTCCTGCATAATGGGGTGGGTCATGGGAGGCAGCAGGACTCCTTATGCTCTGCATTTGGATGTCAGGTACGAGTAATCCTATGATTCCACTTCCATCAGATTCGGAAAAGTCTCTAAATGTTGCTATGGATGCAGAACTTCCCTGTGTTTCAGTGCCAGTCATGGGAAGCTCACGAAGGTCTTGGCACAGCCTCACTCAGAATGATTTTGCATCAAGGTCTGAGAAACATGAGCTGGTAGGGCAGAGGTTTTAGGGCTTAGTTTTTATAGAGGCTCTTAAAGAATGCCATTGTCATTAAAGGAGCTTTCTGGTATTTCTGGCTCTGAAATGTCCAATAAAAATTTAAGCAGGAAAACATACCAAAGTCACTCTTATTTTCTGTATTTATAACTCCAGTTCTCACAATACACCACAGACATTACTGTCTAACCATAAAAGGCTGCATCCTCCGTAAGGACATCTCTGTGTTAAGGAAATTCTCCTTGAGTATGGCATGGCCAGGAGCTGAGTGCTCAGCCCTGTGTGCAGAGGGGAAGCTCGGGACAGTGGCCTTTGGATGAACAGCAGGCAGAACCAGTACAAGCACGTGGTGAGCCCCAAGAGAGCAGGACATGTTTGGCATACAACATCATCATCCTCTAAAAGGAGCTTAAAGGAGGCAGTTGAGTGCACAGTGTGGGGAATGAGAATTGGAGAGGATGGCCACTCACACGCCTGCAGCCTTGCTGCCTTTAGCACTGGAACAAAAGCAATGCCAGGTCAGTCACAGTCTGTGCTTACTGGTACTGACAGAAAATGCAAGGGGTGGCCTTGCTTCTCCAGCTGGACTTTGCGCTGAGGGAATAGGGGTATCCTGGCTACCTACTTGTTAATTAAGTCTTATTGGGTACAAAGAAATCATTAGCATCTCTCTGTTTTGATTCCCATGGGAGTCTGCTGTTCTCCCTCTGCTTCTGCTGTGCCAGGTGTGGACCCTGCCTGCTGGAAGCATTTACCCCATCTGAAAGTTAATCACTCAGTTTCTGTTCTAGGTGTGTCCTGCCAGCCTTTCTGAGGCAATAATTCTGCACCATAGCCTTGCTTTGAGTAACCCATGAAATGCAATATCCTCAGTAAGATATTAGTGAGCATGAGGCAGTGCCTTCTGGTTTGACATATCTGGCTAAAATGTTAAATCAACAAACTACCTTGTGTTCTCTAACATGTTCCTCCTTGCTAATTACTTCATGAAAGCTAAGAACTTCAGATCTTTTTCCACAGTAAAGCCCTCAGACCCATTGCTGGGTTTTACTGCCCAGATCAGCTGCCAACACTTTGGAGAAGCCAGAGGTTGATAACTGGAATGGTGGTGCCTCAAAAACAAAATGCGGAGTCTTCTTGCTGGAAGAAAACACAGTTCCTTGAAACAGTGCACACAAGAGCACCTGAGCTTCTTCCAAGGACCTGGAAAGCTGGTCTTGCAACCAGCTGCCAGAAACATATGGTGATGGATGGGATCAGTTTAATTGTCATCAGCATTGGTTCTGACCTTGCATGTATGGGATGGCTGTGAAGTGTATTTTTTAAATCTTATATATACTGGTAGAACACAGTAATTGCAAAGATTATTTTATCTACTCACAGGAAATTTACTTTATCAACTTTCAGTAACCTCTACTAATCTTGAAAATGTTCTATGTGAATTCTTGAAATGCTGCTCTTAATTAACACCAACTTCAAAAAAAAGCTACCCTCCCACTGTGTTTTGTAACTGTATTTAAATACAGAAGATGTCCTGATCTCTTTAGATGAGAAAGAATATGGCGCTTTTAATAGTTTTCAAGTAATGATGTTCTAATCCAGAACACTTTATTTGTAGTTGAGTATAACTGGCCAAACGATGAATGAGCACAGCATCCTCTGCTTTGGAACACCAAGAGCAGTAGGAAAGCTTCACTCTTTTCAGTATAGTACTACTGTCTCATCCAAGGGAAGTATCGAGGAAATGTGCACGTGACAGCAAGCAAAACGAGGTGGGGGGGATTTTATGTATTCTGAGAGAAAAAGTCACACTTCTATTTATTTCTTTATTAGGTATGAATGGGTTTATTGGGTGAACCCCTTAACTAAGGGTACCATAATTAGTAAAGGTCCCTGTAAGTTCAGAAAGTGTCTCTATTGTATCATGAAGGAAAAATTTACCAAGTGCTGTGATACACAAAGACATCAGCTTTGGCTCAGGATGTCCTTGAGAGTAAATCACTGGAAACTACCAGATATGCTAGTAATGTGCTATTTTGTATGTTCATCTTCTTGTATCTTGTCCTTTGCATCCATTATTTGCCACAGTTGGAGATGAAGTATTGTGTCTGATTTGGTAGAGACTTTTAATTTTTATGCTTTTCTGAACATTTCTCACTTAAATTAGATGCATAGAAAGCAGCAGTGAAGCCCTATTTTGCCTGTCCCATAGCAATGGGCTAGAAATTTTGCAATGCTTGTGTCAGGCACAGTGGCATTAGTTTGATGTACATGCCAATTCTTCCAAGTATTGTGTATGAGTATAAAAGTTACATATTTAAACACAGCTCTTGCTCATGGATTCCCACCAATAACTAAGCACGGGTATTAGATTGCCAAACCCAGCTGGGATCATTCTAATGATGTCCTGTACAGTTCTGACTTGAAAACTTGTCCAGTGGTCCTTCACAAGAGCTGTGAACTGCCTGAGCCACAGATATTACCCTCTGCATATTTATCCTCCCTCCTGTCACACAGACTTGGTTTGAAGATCTACAGGGCAGAGATCACGTGGGAAGTTGTTTTTGAGTTTCATCATTTCCTCTGTCAGAAATTAGCAATGTGGTTCTTATCTGCATCTGTCAAACACTAGTTTCCAGCCACCAGATATGATTTTGCTGCTTGGAAGGAAGACTCATGTCCTCTTAGAAGTGCTTTTCCAAGAAGACATTGCTGGGTCTGATCAAATGGCCTTTTGGCCATCTCTTTAGTAAACAAGAAAGGAGTTAGGGATCCCTGATAGAAAGTAATGAAGTTGTTTCAGGTTACTGAATACTGCTCAGCGGCTGAGCTGTAGCAATGAGTTGTGCTTGTGCTCTGAGCTTGCTGCAAGCAGAGAGGATATGTGCAAGCATAAGCCACTGTGAACTCTACTTCATTTGACACTTAGAGCAGCCATGGAGGTCACCTTCTCTAACCCTGTCAGTGAGCAGTAACTTTTAAAGCTGTAGCAATGCCCTTGCTTTGGATTTGTGTCTGAGCCTTGGGCTAATTTATCCTCATGCACATTCAGTGCGTCGTCACAAACCTCGAGAGACTAAAGGGGCCGAGGAGACAGACTTCTCTTCCCATTTTTAAGTAGTGTTAAAGTGAAGACACGTGAAGGTCAGATAATGGTTTTTGCACTGTTGTGTAGCTCCTGACACAATTCCAGTTTGAAAGCAAGCCGGAGAACTTGTACCATTGGGGCCACTTGGGACCTTTATTTGGGGCTCAGAAAGAAATTCCATGTGGTCCCCACAGTATGACCTTTCTCAGACCTTCAAAAGAGGTGATTTAAAATTTGCTCTGTAATTAAATTATTATAGCTAGCAACAACTTCCTCTTCTTTGCAATTTAGTTCATATTCAATTTCTCTCTCTATTTTTGTCTGCATGAACTTGGGGATCTTGTTTTTAATTGATGAATTTAGAGAGATCAAGAGATAATGTGCTTCTAGAAGTAGGCACCCAAAGGCTCCAAGATTCTCATGTTAAATCACTGTATCCACCTCAGGACAGGGTGGGATATTCCTTCCTGAAAAGTTTACCAAAAGCATCTTGGGATAAGGGTAGCTAATTATTTAGGTTAAACACTACTTGAAGTTCTGAAGTTCTTGTGAATGCAGATTTTATATACATGGAAAAGCTTTGTGTTAAGATGATATAAAACCGCAGCACTTTTCCAGTCAGGTAGTGCTCTGGTTTGCAGCAAGTTGTTTAGTTTTGGAGCCTGACCTCATCCAGAGCCTATGGAAGTCAGTGTAAAAACTCCAAAGAGAATCTTGGCTTTAATTCAAGGAATTAATTTGTATGCCTTAATGTCATAGGATATTATAGCACTAAACAGCTTAATAAGATTAAAAATGGGATTAGGCATTACCATGAATGAATCCAAAGAGTTTACGTAGCTGGGATAAAGTTCCAAAGCTTTATTCCACCTTTCAGGGAAATGGTTCCAAACTGGAGGAAAAACCAAAAAAAATTACGTATCATAGCATTAAGAACAATGAGGTGCATCTTGAGTCTTCCAAAGGGGAGAAATCTGGCATTAATGGTAGGATGTAGAAATAGATCTTACTGTATTTTCCAAAGAAGCAGTTCTTACTGCAGTGAAATGGAAATGTCTCATGTACTTCCACACTCTTTTTTTGATCTTTCGATTTTTGCTGGGTTTTCGTATTTATTTTCCCAAATGAGCTTTTGGTTCTGGTTCTTCCATTAACCCCTAAAAAACTCTGCAAAGGACCTCTGGTGCTGCAGAAAAGAAGCATGGAAAAGAGAGAAGAGGAGAGGAGACCTGAAGCAGCTGCTGTCAGTGTGAGCACATGGAGGAGGCAAAAGGCTTTCCTGAAGTGAATTGTCTGGCAAAAACAAATGCAAAGCACGTGAAGGAAGAGGCAGAAGTGGGAGGAGAGAGGAGCAGGGAGGATGACACAGAGGGGGAGCAGGGTGTGTAGTGCCAGGGACCATAGATGGAAGCAGGCAGGTGATGTGTGGGGATCAGGCCCCCCGTGCCTCATCTCAGGGAAGGGTTGCTGAGCACTGACACATGGCATAAATCTCTACATCGTATTTTTGTAGCAGGTGACAACAGGGAGGCCCTTGCTTCTGTCTTTGCTCTCTGATGGTGAAACAATTCCCTGGCAGCAGGAAGTCACTTAGGCTGTTTGGCTTTTGCTGAGGGTGAAGAGCAGGATAGCCACCTTTCCCAGAGGACTCACTGAGTGATAAAGAAGGTGTGGGTCTGAGCCAATGGTCCTACTTATGATCTTCTTTTTTTGAGTTCCCACAGAGAAATAATAACTCCTGACAGGTATCAGGGAGAAGGGGTAAAAATCAGCTCAAACATTTTTCTTCCATCATATCACTGTATTTCCAACTTCCATCATATCAATGTGCTTTTATTTCTTCACTGGTTTGTTTGTGTCTTGTTATGGGAAACTTACAGGTAGCTACTAAACAGAGCTTCCTCTGTAGTTAGCTTTGATATTGTAATGACTGAGCATGAATTTCAAAGAAAAACAAGCTTACTTTCTATACATCACTATTGTATAGTTTGAGAGACTGTGGCAATGGAGGTGACTCAGTGTGACAGCCCTGAATCCTGCAGGAACTATGCCTGATCCATACCAGATGTTCTCTGCAGGGGATTCTTGGATGCTTTCTACAGTGCTGTCACAAACGTGTATCAGAGCCTTCCCAGTTCCCATGGGACAAGGGGCCCGCTTTCCCAGGGAAGGTATTTGTTAGGACTTCTTGATAACAGCTTTTTAAGATTTTGATGTTATTTTCAGACAGTTTTTCCTTGTTTTGTCCTAGATAATATTTATTCTCCTTTGTTATCTATACCCTACAGCTACGTCCAGGTGGGAATCACAACTCCACTTGGCTGTTTCGGGGGGCTGTGCAGCCTGGAACAACTTCCCTGCTGCCTGTGGAGTCCTTACTCCTCTTTTCTTCATTTTAATTTTCTTTTTGTCTGCTTTCTACATCAGATCAAAATGTTGAACAGTTTATCAGCTTCTGTCCTCAAAATGCCTAGAACAGAATGTAGCCTTCTGGATGGGGATGCAATGGTGTTAAGATCCTCTCAGATTTCTCATAATGTACCTCCTTGTGGCACTATTTCGGTATAGGCCGCTTTAGTCCAAAATTGCTTCATTTGCTGACCATATTTCATTCCAATGTAATTGCTGACTTGCTTTCCCTTTGCTCTTGTCTGAGACTGGTGCTTGCCAGATCTTCTAGCTTAAGATTTGTGTTTGAAAGGACTTTCCCCTCCATCTGTATGTTCCTCATCCCAGCTGTCTATATGCGACCTGGCCATGTATTGACGTTTTCAAGACTGACTGTGCTGCATCTCTACTGTGCCCTCTTTTTAGTAAAGTTCAGTATCCACAGGCTGGAGTAACACATTGGCTTGGAATCCAGGTTTATTACTAATTCATTAGTACCTAGTGTTGTACTTACAAAGTGCCTAGCATGGAAAGACCTTGATCCCAGAGCGTGTTTCTGGTAGAACTGCAGTTGCTAAATCCAGATCTAATACAACTTATTGTTTCCCATGTGGCTAGCCTGCTGTTATTCTTCTTCCCTTACTTTCAGTCCTGCAGCCAGTTCCTCTGGTGCAGACATGCAAGCCTGCTATGCTCATGCCAGCAGCTGCCTGCATAATAAGGTGGCTGTCTGGTGTGCAGATTTGGACTGCCTTGAATCCAGATAGCTTTTGTGAGATGTGCAAATGAGTTTGTCTTCTCCTCATGCCTACAGAAACCAATGTGGTGTTTTGACTAAGCAATGGGAGTTTGTGCCTCAGGTTACTTGTGGGGCAGAAACCTCTGTGTGGCTGAGGAATTGGCCTTGTCTCTCATCTGTATATAACCCGCAGTGCCCCTTTTCACCCCTGGTAAGCCTGCATAGATCACACTTCCAAGGGATGTGTTCCAGCAGCCTACGTTGAAAGGGGTGCTAACAGTCCTGGGATTTCCAACTCTTGCTCCTGGTGTCCTAACCACAGATGAGGGTAAGGGGTTTTTTCACCCCACAGGTTATTGAGTTCTCCTAATAGCAGAAGACAGAGATTCTCCCACTGATATTATTCCTGCTTACCTGCTCTGTCACACATGATTACCATGGTCGTCGTGGTGGGAGTCTGGAGCTCCCACATTTTGACACGTTTTTGACCACGCTCTGTTTCTTCCTGCGTGGTTGTGCAGCCACTGTGTCCCAGACAGAGCAAGGACTCTTGTAAGGGACCAAGTTCAGCTTGCTCAGTGGATGCCCTTTGTAGATAGCTTGTGCCTTGTGTGGATGCTTTTCTTCAGTATCATAACAGGCTTGGAGCTCCTGCAAGTGTTCCTCTGCCATCTGCTAGACTCTGTCTGGCACAGTCCATAGAGCAGAGCCCAGTGTACTGCTTTGGCAGGTGGCTCACAGAATTGGGACTTTACCACATTGTTTCTCCACGTTCTCCATGTTCTTGAAGGAATATTTCCTTCCTATGCACTTTTCCTCTGCTTACCACTGTCCTGACCAAGTTCTCAGAGTACTAAAAGCATTCTTCATTCCCAGTGCCCTGCTGAGTAAAGTCCTGTTTTTCATAGGGTAGTGTAGTTCATCTATTTCTGCCATATCTCTGGTCTGCTCTGCCATCTGGCCAGTCTGGTGTATGTTTTGTATGTGCTGGTGATTGCTGTGTTCAGCTACTTCATGTACAGCCTCGGGAATGTGAGAGGCCCTCAGAAAAATGCCAGGGACAAGAAAGTGTTTGAAAATTCCTGAAGGCAATGGGACTTCATAGTGAAGGCATTCTTTTCACCCAGCAGGAGCAGCAAGGACAAAAATTCTCACCATGGCTATCCTAAACTTCAAGAAGAAGAACCACATAAAAAGTGAGAGCATTTGTTAATGATAAGTTAAAAGTTGCACCTGATAGAATTAAATCCTTACATACTCCTAGCAGAGAGGCTTCAGCCATCCCACTCCCTCCAGGTAGATCACAGTTGCTGTGGGGAAAGCTCAGAGCTGTAACTGCTCCCTGCCTTGGTGTGTCAGGACAAACTTCGGAGGTGCAGGTGCCCAACACTAGGGTAGTAAGCTGATCCCAGCTTTAATAGCCCTGACAGCACTATGGGGACTGGGAGTCAGGTTTCAAAGTTAACCAGTCTGGTATGAGGAAATTCCAGGGTTGAACACACTTATAAGTATGTGATACTTTTACTTTATTGCATGTTCTTCTTTTTGTTCAAATCCTTCTAGATTTGCATCACAGTGGTGTGGTGATGAGGAAACAGACTGTTGGCTGGAATAACTTGCCCACACTATGAGGCATTACACAAATGCTCTCAAAAACACAGTCTTCTTCTCCCTCAGATCTCCAAGCTGAGGCCCTGGATCTTACTGTGTCAGTGAGACATGACTCAGAGAGAATGAGATTCACTAATGAACGCTTATAGCTGCAACCACAACCAATGACAGCTGTTTTTTTAAACACTAAGATAAAATGTTAAGTTCTCTGAAAAATCAGGTAATGGAGACCTAAAGGTGGTGGGTACTCTTGACATTAATTTTTCTAACTCTCAAAATCCCATTTATGAAATAGAAAAACGCCCCACAAAACACAAAGTGATATGGTCAGGGTACATTTGTTAGTCTGTACCATATTAATCACTACCATAGGAAAATGTGACAGTGACTTGATACTGAATGAGGTGCTGACTCAAAAACTGTTGGAGGATGGAAATTTTGCATGAAGAATCTTCAGACCTCCTGAAAAATCCAACTTACACTGAAGCCTTGGGGGGGGTGTTGGTTTATTTAATTATTAATTTATTTATTTTCTTAATTGAGATTCCTGAGGTGATTTAGATATTGGGGGGTGAGGGCGGTGTGTGTGAAAGCAAGAGAAGTACTTCTCACTATTCCAAAGGTTTTTTTTCTTGTCTTGCAGAGATTTGGCTTTAAGTTTCTCACTAGAGTCAGAAACTGAGATCAGTGAGGATGGGACTCAATCTTTAGAGCTGGTTTTTGTTTTAAATAGCAATAACCATGTGCGAACATGTTTTTCTGGCTTTCAAAGTGCTGTTGGGAAGGAGTTTATAAAAAGCACCCACAAAGTGACTCCTGGAAAACTCATACTTGTATCTTATGGGATAGAGAACATTCAAAAACAAAAGACTTTCAATTAGATACTCAGTGATGAGTTGGAAGGAAAAAACCTCCAAAGATGGCACAAAAGAAAACATTTCTAAGTCTAAGACTTGACAACATAACACCAAGAGGCAATTGAACCTGATAAACTTGAAACCCCTATAAACACTTAGAAAGTTCAGCAACAGCAAGAGACAAGGGCAGATGAATGTTTGCATTCACATCTGTCATTTTTTGCTATAGGATAGAAACATGCTGACGCTCAATTACATAAAGAGTCCCAGAAGATGTAAGTGGCCAAAAGATTTCAGCCCTAAGGAAACCATGTGCACCACTTCTGGGAGAATACACTGTCATCACTGAGGGAAAACCAGTTTCTCAGATGATATTGGTCACTCTATTGCCTACTGTTTGGAGATAAATAGCTGTTTTTCTCTAATGAGGAGTCCTGAGTGACTTTCAGAGCTATCCCCAGGAAAGCATTTCAGAATGAAAAGCTAAGTCATCTGCCTTTCTCTGGATATAATTTTTTAAGCAAGTCAGACTACCTTTCTAGGATTTTTAAAACATGTTTTATTATTTTTTATTCCTTTTAACATGGTTTTTTATAGTAAAAGAACACAGAATAACACATTACAATGTATATAGACTGAAGTTCTTCAACAAGCTATTTAATGCATTTGTTTTCTTGCACTGTAGCCATCTCTCACTGAAAAATGGAAGTTTCAGGAATTACAGGTCATTAGAAAAAACTCAGAACCTCAGACAAAACAACTATGAGGGTGTTTTAACACTCCTCTCAAAATTCCTTACAAGTAAAGGAATGAATGCAATCCCTATTAATGAATAGAAATTATTTTTAAAATAACTGACAAACTGTGTCAAGTCAAAGCATCCATCTTCTGATACAGCTCAGCAGCCAGCCATGAGAGCTGGGGTCTGTGTGCATTCCTATTGGACTCCTCTAGGAAGGAGAATGGAGTAGTTGTCTAATGGAAATTGGGGTTATGGCAATCAGATGTGGAACTGCAGTTGGACCCTCCCATTTGCTCAAAAGCTTCAGTTCCTGGACTAAGGAGAATTTTGCTTTTACTTCAGTGTTTTCTGGCAGAGTATCTCACTAACTCTGGACTGTTTTCCCAAGGCCTGAGATGAAAGGGGAGAAAAAGGACTAATTAAAATTTTCTCTTTTGTTGTTCTCCTGCTTAAAAAAAGGGAAAACTCAATGATAATACAGGCAGCCAGCTTGCAGGATCCAAAACTGGATCCAGTGGGTCTTTTCCCAGAGAGAAGAGGACAGACTGACAAGGTGGAATAAGGATCATAAGATACAGGATGGCATAATGTGAGGGAAAGCATGACAGCATTGCCATAGGAACATTCACATCTAACTAGAGAAAAAGAGGGCTAGCACATGAGCTTGAAAAAATGAAATCAGTCTTCTACAGTAAAAGCTAAATAAAACATAATCTACATAAAGAAAGGGAAAAGGGAAAGAAGAAAAGCATTAAAGGTGAGAAAAACAGGAGAAATTGGAAGCAAGTGGAAAGGACAGACTGCCTCTGTCCAAGGCAATAGCTGTGGGCTGCAATTAGCTAAATGGTACATGACTTCTGTGCTGTGAGAGTGCTGCGGTTCTGAACCACTCTGTGGTTTACTGCTGTTTGTAATGGCAGGAGTGCTGAATAATAAAAGCTGTACTCTGGACTGCCAACAGGAATTAATTTCCTTTAGCTTTTGGAACTGAAGCTATATTTTAACTGAAAACTGCTAGCTTTTATTTCTGGAATAAAAGTAGTGGATAACTATAGCACCACCATGGATTTGTAGCATTTTTTTATGTGTGGGGATCAATTGTTTAGACAGGATTTGCTCCCCTCTCATCAACTACTCCTTGCTCTCTTGAACGTGTTCAGCATAGGAAAGATAATATGGGGGGAGGCAGCTCTTATGCAATGAGGCTTGTCAAGCTAAAGGCAATCATTAAAAATTCTACCTCCTCTTATGAATATTATGTGGCTACAACAAACTTGCTCCTTGCCTACAAACAAATCAGAAGCCTTTCCTGAATGCCAGGGCAGTAGGGAATCTCAGTGCTCTCCCCAAACATTTAAGTGGTTATGGGTGCCTCAGCACTCAGGCTACCAGAGATCAGGAGACACAGATCAATAGGGTTAAGTGGATTTGGTCTATGCTTGCCTGCATATACACAGCCTATTCTTCCTATGCCTCCCCACTTGCTCTGCTGTTACCTCTCTCTGGGGACACCATTTTCCTGCTTGTCCAGACAAGCTCCAGAGCTTGAAGTTGCCAGGGGGTGAAGTGAGAAAAGCCTTCCTGCTTATGGGGGACAGTGTGAAGGGAGACTTGCCCCACATTAAATACAGGGAAAAGGGAGCAATTAATGCAATAGCATTTTCTGCTGGATGTACAGAACTGCTGGCATAGTCTGGTGACAGATCATAACGATTGTCTCTCTTCTTAACCAGCAGCAAGCATGTCCTGGGAAGTAAATGTCTCATGTAAATATATATGGGCATGGGGACAAGTAAAAGTGCCGCACAGGGCATCCCATCTAAGGAGAGGAAACACAGAGTCGTTTGTAGTCCTGCTTCTTTGGAATTGCAACCACAAAGGAATGAATAATAGGATTAATTCACTTAGCTATTGATCTCAGACACACACACTTTCATTATTAGAACAGCCAGACTCTCATGGCTCATAACTTATAGGCAGTACAGCAGAGACAGCATCTGCAAGCCCTTTTCCCCATTTACTGATGAGGTAAATCTTAGCAGCACATTCCTTATTTTGAACCTCTGGGGAAGGGTCTCCTATGGAAAGATGGCCTAATGTCTGGACTGGTGACTCTAATGCTGTTCTCTACAGATATACTTTCAGAAAATAATTAGTGGCCCAAATAAAATGAGGACCTACCCATGGAAATTCTATATAGAAAGCTGTCAGGGAAGGAAGAAAACAGAATGGGCTTGATATAATTACGTTTGGACATACATGCACACAATATTGCAGCTAATCAGGGACAAAGTTCAAATATAGCTTCCCTGTATCGTCATAAATATTGAAGATTTATGACAGTGAGAGAAGAAAGAATATAGTGCAGGGAGGCATTAAGACATTTTTCAGTAGTTTCATCACATGGAGCATGAGGTCTGCTCAGATTCCCAAATAACTTCTTTGCCAAATTAATCTGCAAAGGACTTTCTCATAACTAGCTCTTACAAAACCACTCTGCCCATAAGCAGGTGGATGCAAGGGCCAAAAAAAAGTGTCAAAGGTGGTAAAGAGCATGCTGGCATCTGTGGAGTCACCAGGTGATACCAGTAGAGATGCTGACACCTTAGATGATCCCAAATTGGGCCAGCTCGTGCAGTTCCAGATGGCTGAATGCTTCCCATGGGCAAATCACTGTGATATCTGCAAAACAGAAAATACGAAACAGACTCTGGTCACCACACTTCTTTTATCTATTTTTTATTAATGGAAAGACTTATTTACTCAGGAAACTCAGTTCTTATAAACTA
The DNA here is from genome assembly GCA_013396755.1 of Sclerurus mexicanus. Lineage (NCBI taxonomy): Eukaryota > Metazoa > Chordata > Aves > Passeriformes > Furnariidae > Sclerurus > Sclerurus mexicanus. The sequence goes on along the minus strand of VWZF01006301.1, from coordinate 28,562 downwards.
CCTGTAACCGAATTGTCATCACCTTGAAGATGTGCAGTTTTAAATTTGATGCTGAATAATTTGGTTTACAGGTTCTGTAACTCTCTTGTTACTTACACCTACAAAGTTCTGACTGGCTGCAGCTCATTCAGTGGCATGTTTCTCAATCCCAGATGGGTACACAAAATTCTTAAAATTAGGATTCTGATCACAACACAAATACTTAACCATCTGGGACTTAGTTCCTGTGATTTTTGGTATTAATAGCTTCATATTTAGCATTTCTTTGAGAACCTCATTCTGCTGAAATTTTTAACCATAGTATTAGCAGAAAACAAACAAGCACTTTAGCAGCCAAATGTGAGTATAGAGAAATTGAAGCATGCCTGAATGGCCTTTCTGTCTTGTAGTGTATTGAAGCATAAGCACGAATGTGGCGGCTTGTGGAGGTAGTACTAGCCTCCTCTGGTGACCCTGAGAGCCGCAGAGAGGCCAGGGAAACAGAGGTCACCCCAAAATCCTCTCCCATGATGAAGTTTGCCTGGACTTGTGCTAAAGCAGGGCATGACAACAATATCCTGCAGAGCTTACCTGTGCCCAGTCCCTCCATGCCTGGGATGTCATCTCCAAACCTAGGAGAGAAAAGAACAGGTAAGGATTGAGTCTGGGCCAGCAGCAAGGAAAGGGGAGCTGCCCTGAACCCCCAGCTAAGGAAGGAGAATTGTGGGTGGGTAGCAGAAGAAGGGCAGCAGCTCCAGGTTGGAGAGCTGATGGCACCAGGGGTCAGGAGGAAACCTTCTGACTCCTTGCCCAAGCAAAGATGGTATTGCAGAAGCCCAGTTTATTGTGGGGAGCCACCCAACTTGCATAGTTTCTTTCCTTTCCAAAATTCCCTTACCCTCTTACTCCTTTTTTGGGGGGCTTGCTCTTGAACTGCCTTGTCTGTCTCTGCTTGAACTTGGGAGGCCCCTTGCGTGGTGTGGTGGGACCAGCTGGAGTTTCTCCAGTGTTGAGGGTGGTAGCTGGGGTCTCACTCATCGCTGGGCTGTGCGTAGCAGACACACTCTGCAAGATAACAGCAAGGACTGACAGAATACTGCTTATCTCTTCTATGTATCAGTAGTCAGTTGACAGAATCATGGGAAATATAATTGTGACAGGATTAAAGATAATGATATTAAAAATAAAAAAATATTGTAATGCATACAAATTAAGCAGGGTAGCACTGCCTTTCATCTGGCACGCTAGAATTAAGATGTTAAACAAAGGATACTTGAGCTAAGGCCAAAAAGACACTTAACCCCATGGTGCAATGACTTGCAGTCATGGAGACTCACACCTCCTTTTGTCTCAGACATGGATGGACTCTTGGAGACAGATTGCTACAGCAGCTTGCCCCACAGTTTAGGTAAAATAGGAAGCTTAATGCTGATGTTGTTTGCTTTCTAGTTAGCCTTGGAATAGCAGTACTGATGTTTTTACTTACTAGTTCAGGACCTGACTACTAGGAACGACAGAAACAGACATATGGTTTAGAGAAATAGCCTGTCCTTGAGAATAATCGTTATATACTTCACCTGTTCTTATACTTGTGCCTAAGCATTACCGGTTGCACACTGATGGACATGGGATGCTGAGCTAGATGAGCTCTTTGGCTGGGTGGAGCTGCAACTAGGGCTCCATGTTTGTCAATGCCAGACTTGTGGGAAGTAGCACAGGATTGCTGAAAGATTATAAAGAAGGTTATGGCAAAGCATTGGATACTGTCTTTTATGCAGAAGTTAATTTCTCAGGATTTTGAAGAGTAAAGCCTGTAACTTTCCCCAGGATGTGGCCATTTTGGTATTTTTGAAAATTTCATTACACGTGCTGACCTCTCTTCATCACACTGTACATGAGCCAACCTCCACCTCACAGGTGCTAAAGAGTTACCAGGGAGCAACTTTTGTCTGGGAGACATCTCTCCTGCCATAGAAGACAGAACTGCTGCACTCTGAGCCTTTTTCTTCCTTCCCTGAGAGGACAACAGTGACTCTCAGCAGTGCCCAAAGGGCAGCATCCAGCCCTTCATTAAATTTTGTGCTAATCAATATAGTCTGAGCAAGCATATTTATGGATAAAAATAAATGCAATTTTTTTCTCCCTTTCTTGAAGTTCCTCCCCATGACTGCTACATATATCCAATCTCCAAGTGTTCGTCCCTGTGCATCTAGGATGATATAATCACTGATGGAATTGACTTCAGGATCTGGTACTAAAGACTAATCTCATTATGTCACCACAGTACTCTGGCTTAATCCCCAACATCACCTGCAGTTACACTCTGAACTTTTAATCTCAGAACTATAAATGTCATCAAAGATTTTTTTCTTCCTTACTCTAAAGAGAGTCATGTCTTTGACTGTCCTGAAATAGCCAGAAATTTGCTGGAAAGCAAAGCCTGAGATACAAGGAGAAAGATCATACAAGCAATCTTCCCGTGTCACTTGCACATCAATGCAAGGTGAAGAACCATATTTCTGTAACTGTGGCAGTCTGGAAATACTTCAGCCAGAACATCTTCCCATCTGTGGTGGCAATAGTATGGTTCCAAATGATAGTTCTTCTGTTAGTTGTGGTCAGGCTTCTGCCTTCAGCCTCAGCTGTAATATCCCAAGCAAGAGACTGGACAGGTTCCAGCAGCCCCAAATGGAGCAGCAGATGGTTGTGTCTGCAGCTGAAGTATGCACAGATGCTATTCCTCCGCAAGTAACACAACGTTTCCTAAGCACACACTGTGCCCACAAACACAGGGATCAGCTCAAACCATCTAAGTTACTTATTTGGCTGCCATCTCTGAAGCGCCTGAACAGTTGCCCAGTATTTACAGTTTTATTCTCACAGCATGATGGTGGGACAGGCAAACACTGCCACCTTCATCTTTTACAGAATGAGAATGGGGATGCAGTGATTGGTATGACCTGGACTGCACTGCTGGATTTCATCATTGCTGGTGATAAAATCTTTTGATTCAGTTTTCTAGGTCCAAACAGAGAGGTGAAGGCATCTTGGCTTCAAAACACAGACAGAATTTGGTGCCTCGCTGTTTCTCAGGATGGGAGGAATTTAGATGGTACTGCCCTACAACAAGATTCTTTGCATCAGAAGTCTGTTCCATAGCATGTCTGCTAATGCCCCAGAGTACATTATTCTGCTTCTGTCTCAGGTGCAATTCTCAGCAGTAGGTTGTCTACCCCAGTGTTAGATACCCTTCTTGAACTACAAGGGATGAGCATCCACTATGAAGCACCATGTTAATCTGACATCCAAGATACCTGGCACCCCTCTCAAGGGCTACTCCCAAAAGTGCAATGGAAAAAACAAATCAGCTAACAGATTTCCATCCCCTTGGACTGATATCCAAAACTTGTAAGATGCATTTGAGCTCTATCTCCAGCTGAGGTCCTGCTCTGCTTCACCAACTCTTGCTGTCTGCCGGCATGATACTTTAAGCACAAAAATGTCTTTGAGGGTCAAATCCACTTAGTTCCTTGAGTCCACACCTTGTCCTTGACCTTGACTCAATAGAGGAATAGCTAAGGGGAAGATTCAGTCCTTGGAGTTTCCTTTTCCCCCAGTCCAAAGTAGTTGTATCCATCTGCCAGCTACTCAATAATCCAGGATTTGGTAGAAAAAATTATCTGCCCAAATCACACTTCATCCTCTCCCACCTAATTCCAACTTCTTCCTTACTAACCTCCCTCTGCCTATTCTCTCCATGCATCACTAAAAGAAATGACAGAGGATGGAAAACAACCTGAATGCCACAGAACAACCTCCATTTTGCAGTAGGAATCAAGCTGCTCTCCCACCACTAAACTCGTGGGACTTGCTTGCCATTGTGTGCAGTCAAAGACTTCTCTATTCATGCTGGTGCAGGCCCTGCCCCACAGCATGGAACCTGCCCCAGTTGCCACTTCTTGGAAATTAACTCCCCCTACACACAGCCAGACAAGCACCCCAGAGTCACAGATGTGAAAGAAATGCCAATAGCAGCTTCTTCCCATGAGAATGTCACAGCTGTTTGTCTTACCATACCTGGTTACTTGGATAGTCCTTGGTACCAGGTCAAAGAGGTGGCTTGGCAAATGTTTTGAATCTCCTCTAGATTTCTGCAAGTGCTGTGATGCTTCCTCCCAGCGCTTTCTGGGCTGCGAGAGTTCTTTTGCTTCTGCCAGCACTGGGATGCAGCTTCTAGGCAAGAGCGGATGGCTGTGAATGCAAAAGCTGTTGAGGCATAAGATCCTCTGCCATGCACTTCCTCTGCCCTCTTCTCTGACAAGGTGTTACCTAATTGCCCCTGACAGCATTTCTGCTCAGACCAGGGTTTAATCCTCTGGATAAGAGCTTTGCTTGCGTTGGAATGCTAATTATACCTAATACACATTAATGGATTTATCTCAGTTGCGTCAGAAATCCCACCTCTGGGTTGGTGGCCAGGTTAATCATCCTTTTTTTAGTTTTCTTTTAATTTAAAGGGGCTTGAATACCAAATGCTGACTCTTTAATCTGTCCTGTCTTTAATCTCTGATTCTCTGTGGAAAATGTCCCTGGCAGATAATGCAGATGCCTCACTTGATCTTCTTCAGACAGTTTCAGTGTAGAAACTCATTTTCCACTGTCTAAAACCTTCAAAAATACAGACTCTTCCATGTGCACTTGTCTTATGCTCCCTCAGGGGTGTCAGACACAGAGCCTCCATGAGCCATATCACTCCATTCAGGGTTACATGGGAAGTAGACATCAAGCAGGAAGAAATATCCTTGTTTTCACATGCTTTTTGATGGGCTTCGTGCATGCTCAGCTCCTGGCCTCATGAGCCACTGGCATCATCCTTGCAGACAGGCTTTCAACAGGGAGTATGGTATCCAGTATAAGATGCATTTGAAGAGACTCATAGCTTGTCTCAGTT
>VWZF01006301.1:0-23070 GCA_013396755.1 Sclerurus mexicanus | reverse complement strand
TTCAAGGGAGTCACAGGCAATGCTGCTGAGATGCTGTGCAGGGCCCTGATGAAGCAGCTGGAAATCCAGGAGAAGAAGGGGGAACTTTTGTGTTGTCCATGGCTGGCATGTCAGTGGGGTGGCCCGTCACCTCTGAGAGCCAAGATGCTGGGCTGAGGGTAACAGCTAGGTCACATCTGGGTACCAGTAGCATTGCTACTGTGAGGAGGCCACTGAGAAAGGAAGAGCTGTTGCCTCAGCCCATATTACAACCCAAAAAAATTCCACGTATGGTAAGGCATACTATTTGATCAAGAATTTTGAATCTCCAATGTGTTTTAACAGCCTTTTGTAACTGTCTGGGAGATTGGAGTTAGAGATGTGGAAAGAGTCAGTGGAGTCTCAGGGTGAAAAGAGAAGGTCCAGAGTCCTGCAAAAAGGTGCTGGAAGATCACACTTATCCTCAAGTGCAGCAGTGTTTCAGTTATGGACTGTAGCTGTCTGGCTTGAGGCATAACCACAGGGTTAATAATCCTCTGGGTACCTTGGTTCTGGTGAAGCACCTCTCACTTACCCTTGTTGAGCATCCGGCTCACAACATGGGATCAGGGCTGGCAGGGTCAAAAATAGTCCCAGAGAATGGAGTAGCACTAGCAGCATCAAAGCAACATGGGGCAAAAGGAAAGTAAAGTATAGTTTGTGTATGATGGATGGGATCTGTCTTTGGGTGAGGCTGGAGAAGGGGATTTTGGAGCAGCCATACCAGTCAGTGGTTGTGACTGCATGTGACCAAGAAGGGACAAGCTCTCTCTGATGTGACAGACCCTGGCACTGGGCACCAGTCCAGCACTGTGCTGGTGCTCAACAATAGCTGAGGCCTTTGGCCTTTCAGATGGCTGAAGTTAGACAAGATGAATCCTTCAGTGAGACTCTTAGCTTACATTAAAAAAATCTATAAGGTCCTAGCCCTTGAGTGGGCACTGAGATGCTGGGAAGTAAATCCTAGAGCTTTCAATCTAGCAGAGAAGGAGCAAACACACACATTCCTACATGTTTGAAGATGATCACAGAGCTTTCAGAGGCTTGTGCAGTAATTTCTGGGCACAGGAAAAAGGACGGGGGCAGCATCGTGTTGGCATCCTCTCTTTTCTGTGATGACTAGAGCTTGTATACAAATGCATGGAGATTGATTGCACTCAGCCTCTTCTGACAGCAGAAGTGATTACTGTGGGCAGAGACCTGCTTGTGTGGATATAAAGAGGTGCAGCCTGCTGGCAGCAGACTGCACTCCCATCCCCGCTGCTCATTCCCATGCCTCCATCTGCTGCAGACAGGTTTGCGGGGGGACCCCCTCCCCTTCTGCCTACTATGTAGGTAAAGTTGCTGGGGAAATGAGCTCTACAGCCCTCTACTCCTCTTTTCTGAACCTTAAAAATTTACATATGTTCAGGCTGTTTGTTTTCAAACCACTCCCTTTGTTTTCCTGTTTTCCCAATGAAATCTGTCTCATTTCTTTTTAACAAAAATGGACATGTGGGGAAAAAATTTCCATGGTGTCACATGAAGCTATTTTTTTGCCACTGACAAAACATGACAGAAATTCCCTAAAGGGTCCCACTTATCATGTTCTTTCTTACCCCCCAGGATTATCAGGCCTCTCTCTCCATCCATCCTCTCTCTCTTTCTTCCCCTCACANAAAAAAATTTCCATGGTGTCACATGAAGCTATTTTTTTGCCACTGACAAAACATGACAGAAATTCCCTAAAGGGTCCCACTTATCATGTTCTTTCTTACCCCCCAGGATTATCAGGCCTCTCTCTCCATCCATCCTCTCTCTCTTTCTTCCCCTCACAAAGCAGGTGGCATTTGCTTTGCAGGGGTGTGGGTGCTCAGCTTCTTTTCAGAGCAACAGGCACCTGCTTCAAGTTCATGCCCGGCTGCCACACCAGATGGATGACAAATCCTGCTCAGGGACTGAGTTTCCGATCCCTGTCCTCCCTGCCCAGATTTTTCCTCCCCTGTCCCCAGGAAAGCCAGTGCTGACCTTTTTGGCCACAACAGTTGCCATCTGATCCAGACCAGAACTGCACCAGAAGCCATGGAGTCCAAAGGGTCCAGGACTGCAGTCCTCATGGTCTCAAAGGAAAACTCATGAATTTCATCACCTCTGGCCAGATTATATCCTATCCCAAGGAATCACTTAAAAAACATCTCCAAGGTTTCTGACCCTATTTATGAGCTGGTGTAGCCATGGAAACTGTAGTTATACCAGAAATAGCAGCTCAGTTGAATGACAAAGAAAACATAAGTTTACAAGACAGTGATTTTTCCAGAGGCTGGCTGAGCTCATGGGACTGTGGGAGGAAATCCCAGCTGAGGCACAGACTTAGAGATGCAGCTGATGAGGGCTGTGGCTGGTGTGGGCCACAATAACTCTTTTGAAACGTATCTCTACAAGCTTGTGCCAGATACTTGAGAGGTTTTGTGCTTTATTGATAGAGCTTTATCACTTGTCACACAGATACACCTGACTGGAAATGAGCAGAGAATTAACCAGGCATCTGTAATTAAACCTTGGTTTCCCTCCCGCACATAGGCAGCATACCAAATGCCTCTGGTAAGAGGACCATGGGAGGACCTGGATTTATTTAGATTACCTACTGGTCCTGTAAAAGATCAGTGAGATTGTCATATCAACAGCATTTTGGTGAGAAAGTCAGTGTAGTAAGGTGCCTGTAACAGAAGACCTGCATGTTGTAAACCTCCTCCCCCAATGCTGATCATGTTCCTAAGCTGCACGTCATTTGTGCGAGTGAAAAAAAAGAGAAACAGATACAGAGGATTTGGCTTTGCCTGGCACGGATATTTAGTTGTTTGAATACATGCAAATCAGTCCATCAAAGATGCAGAGAAGACATCCTCATTGAGAGTTTTATTGTTTTTCCTTCAGGAAATCATGCACAGTTATTTTGGTGCCAGGATTAAGCATCTATCACAGCCTGCAATAAAGTGGGTGTGCTGACTTTGGGAATCTGTGTCTGCTGCAAGATAATAATGTTCAGTGTCTCTGAGCTCAGCTTGCAGAAGAGCCTGGTCTCAATACTCATTTCCACTCATGCCCTGGAGGCTGCTCAAACAATGGGGCAGAGATTAAAGAGGCTGAGGTCTGGTTTTCCACTGCCAGGCTCTAAAGAGAGATTTCCATGATCAACCTGGAGAAAAGGGTCCTTTGAGGAAACATAAATCAAGCCATAAGGTTTCGCTGAACCATCAGCAATGGCCCTGTCCATGCTAGAAACTAGGCATCACTGGTGACTTGACTAAGTCCTCAAGCCAAATGACCATTGCCAAGGCTTCTTCAAGAAAAATGAAGTCCCTACTTTTCTGATTCAGTTAAGGGTGCTCTATTTGTGCATGTCAGAACATCATTACAGGCCTCAGGCTTTCAGGCTTGAATGCTTTAGGACATTCTAAGGCTTTTTATAGCAGATGATATAAAACTGTGTAGTCTGTCATATACTTCATTAGTTACGAGGGAGTTACATTTTCTTCTGAGTAGTGAGTCTGGCCTTTCCTGGAACAGTTAACCAAGTCTTATCCTCTCACACTCCCAAGACTGCTATGTTAGCATGATTTTATTAATTTACAGGAACTTTTCCCTAATTGGCATAAATAGAAGGAAAACCAGAAGGACTTTTTTTTTCTTTTAATAGCATTTTTCACTCTTAGATCTCAAAGGAGAGAATGAAACTCTCATCATCCTTATTTGTAACTATAGAAGCTGATCCACAGAAAGTTTATAGACCTGATGATGAGACTCAGACATCCAGACATCTGCTGTCGGGACTGATGTGCTTGGCCATGCAGCACAAAAAGCTCAGTCCTTTATAATTGCTTTATGATTCATTGGTTAAGAGTATCACCCTACTCACTGCAGAGTTGCCCCATGAGAAAGCAGTATCATTAGTGAGCATCCTTTCCATGCACTAACTTTGCTTAATGTCTGCATTGGCTATTGGTAGTGATGCAATGGGAATGAGTTTGTTAGATCATTTTAAAAAGCATCCTTTCTTGTTTTCACTCTGCCCACAATTAAAACATCATCTTTTTCTTTTATAAGAATATTTTTGCTCCTGAATAATATTTACAGAACATGCTCAACATTATTATACTGAACAAAAACTTAACATTTTTCCCCTTTTTTATCAAACCCAGGTAGTTAATCTTGTTATCTATGCGACTGCCATAAATCAGATCATGTGGTTGCTCTTAAAAATGTACCCAAATCACACAGTTTCCACAGTATTGTCTCAAGAGTCTTATTTAGAGTTTTCTTTTTCCATAATTGATTCCTTCTGTGTGAATGACATGTCATATACCTGTGAAAAGTGATTAAATAGTCCATTAGCACTCTTCAAAATGATCATACATTGAATGAAACAGAGAAGTAATACTGCCTTGTTAAAAAAAAAGGAAAGAAAGACTGCAAGAAGGTGTCTTTATTTAAATAGAAAACAGATAATTACAGAGCTTTATTCAGTTTAAACCAGTGAAGCAAATGATTCAGTGTCACTGGGTTAAGAAGAAGAAACTGCACACAAGTCAGTTCCAGATGTCTTCTTTCCTGACAGCTTCTTTTCTCTTTTCTTTTTTTTTTTTTTCTAATGATCAATTTTTTCTCCTTGGCAACCAGTAGCCCTGTAAAGGAAGGCTCTTCTAAACATTTTGGTAAAATGTTTTTTTCTTCTTCTTAAGGGGACACATATTTTCCTGTGGCTTTCACATCATGCAACAGACCTATTCTTCTTTCCGCCTCCTACTATATAAAAGCACTGCTGTGCAATCTCATCCAGTTCAGCTCTTTGCCACCATTATTATGATTTTTTTTTCATGTAACAGCTGAGGCTTTCAAAAAGAAATGATTGCTTCTGGGGAGCATCTCACACTCTCCTTGGGAACATTTGACTAATGGGCAGAGGAGGCAGCTCTTCCTGCTCCATTATCTTGTCTCCTGGGTGGCTGCTCACCTCCCAGACACAAGGATGCTAAATGCTCCGGCTGCCATGTGATAGCAGATCCCTAGTGGAAATAACTGTGAAAGGAGAAAAGCCAGAGGATGAAAATCTGAATAATTTTTTTTAAAATTTTATTTTCGCTTTTTATTGCTCAGGTGTATTGCAAGTACGAAGCCTTCTGTTCTCCCCTCAGGATCTTGCAAATGTGCAGAGCTTAATGTTGTAATGTTTGTTTGTTCATTTGGTTTTGGTTTTGTTTTTATGGCCTTTCACTAACAGATTCCAATCATTTTTTTAATTTAGATCCTCTACACTCTTGCTTTTCACTGGAGGTACACAGTTCTAAAAAATGCGTTCAAGATTGTTACTGGGAGGCCACTAAGGATATTCCTGTGTCAAAAACCTGGAACTGCAGCTTGCTTCATGGTACAGTCAAGCATTATAAACACATCATAGACCAAGTGAACTGTTTAGTAGACATCATTGCATGTTGGTCGTGCACATATTGCACAAAGGATGTTCTGACAGTTTCGTGTAAGCAGAGATTTATTTGCGGCACATTGATAGCTGATGGCATACTTTGACTGTAACAGTGAAAGCTATTTCTAGAGAAAAATGAAAATAAAGGAAGAGGAGAGAGAGAAAAAGGGGAAACGTCCCCACTGGCCAGCTGGGAAGGGCAATGATGGGGTCCAATAGCAGCATCCTCCTCTGAGGGCTCTCTCTAATGCAGCAGATGATGACAGTGAAAATGATGAGTATGATGATTTCTTGCCATGCTTTCCCTTAGCATGATATACTTATCATCAAGACCCACTTAAATTCCTGTTGGTTATTCCGGGTTGTGATGCTATTAGCTCTGGGAGCAGAATGCTCATCATGTGCAAATGCTGCACATTCATTGCTTGTTAAGCTTCTGTGAATATATAATATTGGATAATATTTACTGAGAATTTAAATAGCCATTGGCTCTTTTATTGAGCACCACATTTGTTTTTCTCTTTTATATACTACAATCTGCAAAACAAGAGAAAAAGAAGGAGTGGGAGGAAGAACTATTCTGTCACCAGTTCTTCCATGAGAATCCGCCATAATAAGGCTGTGGGGGTTTACAGAGGCACGGCTGTGAAAGCAATAATATGGGAACAGCACAAGTGCAATAAAAATAAAAAATGTTGCCACAGAGATGCTGGTAATTACTGTCTCATGGCTTCAGAGAGAGGTTATATAGCTACAAGAAGCATGCCCTGAGCACTGCTATGGGTAAAGCACCAGGCACATAAGGCACCTAAGAGCTAGCTGGAGGCTGGAAGCAGCCTGACAAGGAGACACCAACTACAGAATAAAATCAAGTTCCCTGTCAAAATTAGTAGTTAGCACAGGAATGGCAGGGTGCAGCTGGCAAGAGAGATTTCCTAAGGTCAGCACAGGAGGAGAGGATAGCACAGCTCTCCTCCTAATTTAGTTCCAGCAGCTTTGGCTGCTTCAGAGGAAAGTCATAATGCAGGGAGGAGTGCTTGAATAAATACCTCCTAACACCCTGCTTGGTGATCAGCTTAGAAATGAGATTTGATTACACTTGCTGAGATTTGACCTTACATAACCACCTGTTTTCTGAGAGGTCCTAAAATAATCCAGTCCTCTTTCAAATCCAGCTCTGGTGGGTGACTTCTCTAGGACATCTTCTCCTGCAGAACACTGGCTTCTGTAATGGCATCTACTGAGGGGTAGAGAGCGAAAGCTGCTTTCCTCCATGTGGGGCTCTGGAATGCAGGGGATGCAGAGAAGACAACCCTGTTCCCCGATGACAGGGACCTGCTTCCCCTTGCCAAGCTCTCTCCTCTCACCCACACTCTTCCAGCTGCTTAGATCCCCCTCTTCTTTGCTGAGCTGCTCTGTCCACCCTCAGCCTTTCTCAGGCTAGCCTCTGGAGGAAACTGGCTCTGTTTTACCCCTACTCTCTCGTTCCCAACCAAATCTTTTTCCTTCCTCTGTATTCCTGTTTACCTGCTTCCCCTGTGGATTTGAGTCATTCAGAAGTGACATGTGAAGTTTTTGCACACCTTCAGGCTTGAGATGGGGGTTATGGGATTAGCACTTTAACAGGCCTGAAAGCTGCTTAGACAAGTCTTAAATCTCCAATCTTCCCTCCATCTTACAAAGAAATCACTTCTGGAGGAGTTGGAAAGAGAGAGCACACTATTGTGTTTTCAGAGGTCAGTTCTTCATCCAGCTGAGAGCCCTGAAGTCCAGTGGCTAGGTGGTTTGAAGGGATTCCCATGGGACCGGGGTTGGCAAACCCAGCTAAATCCTTACCAGGTGCTCTGTGTCAGCACCTCAAAGAGGGAGACCTCCTTGCTCTCCATGCTGAATACTGGCTCCCTTGCCTGACGCTGTGTCTAGCCCCCCTCCCTTTCCTCCCTTCCCACCCCATCAGCTGCACACTCCTTTGCAGCACTTTAGAAGGGGTGAGTGGCACTGCATAAGAAGAAAATGGGCACCACCTGTGCTAGGCACAGCAGGATCAGCCTTAGGATGCTGACTTTTAAAACCACTCATGGGACAACTTGTGCCTGTGCTTTATTCAAATGGAACGAATTCATGCTTCATTGGCTGCATCCCTCTGTTTATATCACTTAAATGGGAGGCAGAGAAGGCAGTACTGGGATTACCAAGGAGTTGGGTGACAGTTTGTCAAGCAGTGAATGCCCCCTCATATGGCAGGGAAAGGTTTTGTGTCTGAGCTCCCTGATCTGTCACCTTCCCCTGTTCTCATCACCTCGTGACTGCCTCAGGACCGGATTATCTCTTCCCATCTCTGCAGGAAAAAGGATCTCTGCATATAGTGAGGGACACTATCTGGGGACATCATCTAGGGGACACCCACGGCCAAAACTGATGCTTACCTTGTAGCACCTGTTGATGTGAATTTGCTGCACTGTGAGGTTGTCTTCCCAGAATATCACCTGTAGCCTTCCTGGAGACTATAAAAAGCTTGAGGAGGGGGCAAAACTCATGATGAGATTCAGCAACATTATTCATTAAAGAGAAATCTAAGTTAGTAACACTATCTATTGAGTTCAGTGAAAATGCGAATTGGGAGTTCCAAAACAAACCATTTTACAAGACAAGCATTAAAAAATATTACACTGTTGAATCTCTTAAAATTAAAAAAATGGATTGCCTACCTGTACTGAAATCTCTTTTTATTTTTCCCATCTGATCTTCCAGCCTGGAAAACTTCAGCTCCAAATGAGACAGTTTTGGAAATTACAAGTAAGTGAAAGTAAAAAATTTCAACAGGTGAACTTCTTCTGAATTAGTCACTTCTAAAGGCTGTAAAATAGTTCTGTTCCTCAAATGCAGCCACCTGTTCCACAGAAGATGGCAACGACATTTAGCAGCACAAAGCTGCAATATACCACCACTGTAAAAAATTCAAATCTGGAAATACTGGACAGCTTATGGCAGCAATACAAATTTATATAGGAAAAAATGTCATGCCTAGTTTTTTTTTAATATTACAGTTTTTAAAAAAGTCAAGATTTGTTGTTTCCAATAAGGCGCTACAGACATATATGGCTGTTGAGAGTAAAGGCTGTGTAGATGAAGGATATTCATTTAAAAATTTGCATAAGCTTTTTGAAATAAGCTTAGACAGTAGTGGTTGATCACACATATTAATTTGGTCAACTATTGTGATCAATGTGATAAAAGTAAATAGCACCTAATCATAATATTTTTAATAGAAAATATTATTTTCCAATTAAGAACATATTTGAGATTTTATCATGTTTTTTGTGACAAAGCAGGTATGCTCTAGCTGTTGTCCTTGCCTCCTTCTGTCACAGAAAAAAGAACTGGCTGGGGTTGGACAATGTCTGCCAAGAGATGATCTTCGTTGCATGGCATCAGTTTGTCAGAGATTAAATACTCAGTGATAGAGATTTGCTTTCAGCGATGTTCTGCTCCAGTGTGGTTCAAAACCTCCCTTTCTTCCATCAGAGCAGTGACGTGGTTCCCCAGCAGGATGCTGGATATGCTGACCCAAAGGATGATGACTGGCTTCTAAGCTCCCATCTGCTCGGCATGGTGTGTATCCAGCATCCACAGTTCCTTCTCACACTGCTTACCAAAAGGACGATGAAGCACAGAGCAATGACATGATTTGCCTGTGATTACATACTGGCTAATTTCTAATCTGGAAGTAAAACCTATTTCCCCTGCATGCTAGGCAGATGTGCCCATATAGGCTGAGCGTACATACATATGGTGGCACACAGCTATATATCCCTACACCTTTATGCATATTTGTGCATATACTGGTCTTGATTTATGCTCACATATGTTTAGAAATAGTGTGTAAATAGCTACACAAAGGCACATGCAGTCTGGTGTTTAACTAAAAAGAAACCCACAAAAGAGACCAAACTAATCTCAACTAGTCCTCAGCAAGAATGAACGCCGGGGTGCACGCTATGATTGTACTGGTCTCTCTGTACACAGCCGCTAAACACAAGGAAATTTCAAGCCAAGTCATGAGAGAACAGTAACCTCAACCTACATCTCCTCCCAGCTAAAAAGTATTGTGGTCTCCCAGTATGAAATGGGAAGTTTTCTAAAATCAGAGACAGCAAAGAAACCAAGATAAAGATGTACAAGATGCTTCCTCAAAGCTTCCCACATTTACATGCAACTCTTGACAGCTTTCCCAGGCTAGGACAATATGAGCCACATGAACATGAACAATATAAGCCACCAGAAAGTGGCACTGTATTTGAAAGAATTTGCTCTGTCCTTTCCCCACCCCTATCCCATACAGCCACTTCCCTGGAGCTGGCATAAAGGTTTAGCCACATTTGTTCATTATGAACAAGTACTGGGAAACCTATCTGAATTGAAAACTCACCAATATATACTTTAGCATTAGCTTACATATTTTTGCCTGGTACCATTTAAATTCCTCTCACTGCTGTGTTCAACTCAGTTCCCTTGTGCTGGCTCACGGGAAGGGTTAGTGTAGGAGTGAAAAAGAATGAAAGAGAATGACATAATTTCTCTTGGCTGTGAAACTAATTCATGGAAGCTTAAAATGTTTCTTTGGCTATAGCCCCTACTAAATGGAAATCCACTGTCAGACACATATCTGCTCTGTTTGTCTCTTGAAATGCATCAGCTAAGAATCATTGTGCCACCCATAGCCTAAATGAAAGCAATGTCAGGCTGGGAGAATCAGTCCTCTTCTTCCAAGATCTGTTTATCCATAAAGAAGAGCCTTTTTACTCAGCTGTCTGCAACATTTAAAAATTTGTGTGCAATAAATGTTTTCTAATGGACATGTGAATCCCTGGGCAGTGAAATTAAGCCCACAGACAATAGATTTGCTTTGCTTATTTTGCTTTTGTAAGTGCATTAAGAGCAGTCTATCAGTCATTGCAAGTCCAGATTTGTTGGTTGCAAACCAATGATCTAATTTGTTGTACACTGAGGACTAGGTACGTGAAGGATTTATGTGACTGAAGAACTAAGTGGACACTCCGTGACTGGAAAAGAAAGAGGAAATCTGCTGATACTTCAGAAAGGAAGCAGTGTAGAATCTTTCGGATCATTTAAGCAACCCTGGGAAATGAGAGCTTGTTCTTCCTAAGGTAGCTGATCTTTGAAACTGCTTGTGTGAGAATGGCTGGGAGTTGGGAACAATAAGCTGATTAAGTGCAGCAGGTAGCAGGAAAAATGAGGTTCATAATGACCTCCATTTGCACTACCTCTTATCTTCCTATGTATGCAGGAATACACAGCCTGATTCTCCGCATATTTTAATCGGTACAAACCAGGGTCAGCTTTTGAAATCGACCGTAATTACACAAGAAAATAAACAAAATAAAAGCCCGGGGCGAAAAACAAAGACGTCCGCCGCCCCACGCTCCCAGGCACTGCAGCCCTCCCCGAGAGCCCGCAGCCGCGCACGGGGAGCACTCCCGCGTCCCCGGCCGGGCTCGGCTCCGCAGACAAAGCCCCTCTGCGCAAAAAGAGCGCAGCGCGGCGCCGGGCGGGCGGCAGCGCAGACAAAGCGGGGCAGGCGGCGGAGCGCCGCAGCATGCGGGGCCGCGCAGGGCTTCCTCTGCGAGTGGGCTGCTGCCGCGGCTCCTTTTTTTTTTTNTTTTTTTCCCCTCTCTTCACCAACTTCCTTCCTGCTCCAACTGCCAGGGCTCGAGGCTGAGCGCTGACAGCAGAGGAGGACCCCGGCCGCAGGCGCCGCTCCGCCGGTGAGTACGAGCGGAGGGCAGGGCAGGGCAGGGCAGGGCAGGGCTGGGGGAGCCGCGCAGGGACAGCGCAGCGGGCGCACCCCCGACTCGCTCCCCGCTGGCGCCGCGCAACTTTGCGCCTTTGTTCCCGGTGGCTGGCGCCGTTGCCCAGTCTTGCCCGGGGAGACTGGCAGGGCTCTGCCTAGACCTGAGGGGGAAGCCTGTCCACGCGAGGCTTCGCGGTGGGATGGGATGGGATGGGATGGAGGGGAAGGGGAAGCGGCCCCGGCGCCCCCGAGGTGGCGGCGGCTGTATCACTGCGGGGTGGCACCCGCGGTCCCCGGGCAATGGGCGCCCTTTTTGTCCCCGCACCCCAGAGGGGGTGGAAGTGACAGGCCAGGGCCGGGGGCGCTGCTGAGTCCGGTGTGTTTCTCCCCCATCGGAGGAAAATTACTTCCTCCCGACTAAACCCGCTTCCTGGAGATAAGCTCTCGGTCAGGGGGTGGTTTGGAGGAGTGATGGGCAGAGGGAAGGCAAGTAAAATGCTGCTGCTGTGACATCCCTTTTTGTGCCCCGTGGTGGTATGGGGGGGCGAGGAGGTGCCCACCATCCACCCTGTCACTGCCCCCTCCTGCAGCAGGTGCCAGGGCAGCCGCCTACTTGCGGCACAGGCAGAGCCCAGCTGCGAGACGCTCGCAGCCCTCGTCAGGGCATGATTCCTCCTTTGCCTCCTGCAGCCATCTCTCTCTGGCAGGGATCTCCAGTCCTGCCCTTGCCCTGTCCCTGCTGTTTCATGGGTCCTGCCAGGCCTCAGAGTTGCAGGTGACACAGGACTGTGGGTTGAGGCTGCAGGAATGCAGGAAAAAATGTGTCAGGGTAAGACAAATCACATAGATTTCTCCTTGTGTAGTGCAATATAGGGTTAATTTTCTCATTTTTAATGAGGCTCCTGGCCCAAATGGGGGCTGGCTCCATCTTAGCCCTCCGCCTGGGCAGTGGCACAGAAGCTCAGGGACTGCAACAGCAACATGCTTTCTCTGGGGAAGTGCTGGTGCCTGAGCCCAGGAACGTGCCTCAGCTTGCAGAGGGGACCAGCTCCAGAGCTGGAGCGAGTAGAGGCAAGAGCAGCTGAGATGGGATGAGGAGCAATTGGCTGGTCCAGTCGTGACTCTCTGCCTTTTCTCTGCATGTCGCAGATTTCTCTTTCCACCTGCTGGGTCTGTCCCTCTCCTGTGATAAACCACATGAGGTGGATGGCAGAGTA
This sequence comes from Sclerurus mexicanus, assembly GCA_013396755.1. Taxonomy (NCBI): domain Eukaryota; kingdom Metazoa; phylum Chordata; class Aves; order Passeriformes; family Furnariidae; genus Sclerurus; species Sclerurus mexicanus. The sequence goes on along the minus strand of VWZF01006301.1, from coordinate 10,565 downwards.
CAGGGGCAGGCAGGCACCACTGCTCTCTGCTTGTAGTAGTGGCAGATGCAGCAGTATCGTGAGAGAGCTTGGGAGAGTGGAAATTACTGAGACCTGCAACTGTAGCCCAAGTGGAAGGTGAGACTTGGCAGTGGCGGTCATGGTTCATCACACCCTCTTCCTATGCTGAGTGTGGAATGGCACTGAAGGGATTATGAAGCTTCCTAAGGTAACTGTGCTGGGACTGCAGAGTGGTGGGGCATATGTAATTGTTGCTTTCATGAGGAAGCTTTTGGTTTGCTTTCTTATGAGAACAAGCTTAAGGGCCTTTCCTGTGGTATTTAGGTACTTCACACTCCTAGGGCTGGGCATGAACTCGGCCAAGGTTATTCAGCTGATAGGACCTGCTTTCTTTCCTGTCTGAGCTGAGATTCCTTTTTATTTCCCAGCTGCCCACTCTGCGCTAGTTTTGCATTCACCACAAAATTGCAAAGTCGTTTTGCACTGACCATTTCCTATTGGCATGTCCAACTGAGTCTTCTTGTTCCTGTGCTGCTCTGTCCTTCTCTATTCCTTTGTAACATACCAGTATACCACTCCTTGATTATTTCTTCCCCCGCTGGTATTGCTCTGGAAGGTGTGCATATTACTCATTGTTGCCTCATACCACTTGCTGATTCACCCTGAACAGTTGCTTTTTTTTTTTTTTTTAAATATTTGCTTTCTGTTTTAATGAATGAGAAAACTATCCCATTAGCTCCCAATTTAACTTTTGGGAGCAGGGCAAATGTTAAGGCCACAGCTGCAGGGAAGGATAAAGGGTTTGTTTGGAAAATTGTAAATAAGCAGGCAAAAGGGAAATTTTTTGGTAGGGACAGAAGTTAATATAAGGATAAGTGGAAGTGAATTGAATATTCTGTGTAGCCTGACCAAATCCTCTTCCTGACAAAGAACAAGGAATGGCTTGGCTGTTTGTGACAACTGCTGCTGTACTGGGGCACTGCTTTGTTTTGCAGCCTTTCTCTAAAGAGTGGGAAGGTGTCTAGGACCATATGGCTGGCTCCACGAGGCAGGCAGCTGACTAAGGGGGACCTGGCACAGCATTGCTTACCTCTCCTGCTTATCTCCTGTTCCCCCATTGCATGCTCTGGCTGCCCATCAGTTCATCTTTCCCTGCCCCGGCTCCCATTTGGGATGCCACCCAAGCAGTTTTGCTGCCCTTTTGTGTTCAGTGGTGTGTGTCCCAGCCATGCTGGCTGCATGGCTGCGGACTTCAGCTGTCTTGCTTCTCCTTTCCAAGAAGTCACACTGAAGCAGCACAGGTATGCATGGCTGCTCTGTGGTCACCATCATGCTTTCTTCCTCAGTGGGAAGGAGTCCTGATTGGTGCCTGAAACGAGCTGTTCTTGGGAGCATAGGGAATCCCAGCAGATAGACTAGCGAGTCCACTTCCTTGAGAGCTTCAGCTGACTTGCTAATGTAAGAGAGTAGCTGTCAGGTATTCGATCTTTCTGCTAAATGTGGCTTTTAACCCACTATGAGAGGGTGAATCAAACATCTGTCCTTGACTTTATTTGCGTATCTGTGCTTCAGTGTGTGGCAGTGACTCCTTGCGAGATAGCTGGTGAGCACTGAAGCCTTGTATGTTACCTTGTAATTGCAGGGTTGCCGGCCACAACGGTGCTGCAGAGTGGCTGTAAATCACTCTGGTTTCAGCCTCTGCTCCTGCACCTCCTCCCTGGGAGGGAAGAATGGTGCAAGTCTGCGTGTGCGCGTGGTGCCTGCAGGGAGAGAGGAGCGGGGGTAGAGCGGGTTGTGTTCAAGCCAGAATACCAGCACAGCAGTGTCAGGATTGCAGCTGATCACCGTCGCCGTTTGCCTGTAACAATCCCGCTGCCTTTGGCACTGGGTGTGTGCCTGCCTGTCCAGGAGACTGAGCCACACTGTGCCCAGAGTGAGTGCCCCGGGGACACTACCCCCATCCAGAGCAATCTCACTGACAGCCCCCTCCTCTGTTACCCAGACCAAGTGACCATGACTGAGAAGACCCAGGAACCTCATGTGGAAGAAGATGATGATGAACTGGATGGGAAACTCAATTACAAACCTCCTCCCCAGAAAACACTGCAGGAGCTGCAGGAGTTGGACAAAGACGACGAAAGCCTCGCTAAGTACAAGAAGTCCCTCCTGGGAGATGGACCTGTGGTAGTAGGTAGGCTGGGGCACACTGATAGAGAGGGACTGGTGAGATGTATCGTGGCAGTGTGCTGTGGGGATGAGGCAAGGTTGCCTCAAAGAAGAGGGATCTTGTTTCACCAGGGACATGCACTGCTCCTGCTGGAGGACTGGGGATGGGCAGGTGGTGAGATGCATGTAAAAGAAGCAGGGAAGATGCTCTGAGCGTTAGGAGTAGGATTACTGGCGAGTGCTGGCATTGAGAAGGGACTTGTGGTGGGAGGTGTGTTGGTTTTGGAGGACTCCTGAGAGATTAGGAACGTGAGGGCACCAGCTGAAAGGGAATGTTGTTGCTCAGAAGGATCTTAAGAAGAAAGTCTTCTGTAGTGGAAAGACCTCTTCTAGGCATTTGGATGGAGACCAGAGGTATCCATGTTGAAGGACTGGGGTAAACATGTGGTCCTGTTGTGCTAAGAGAAACCTGGCATTACTGGGTGTTTAATGAAATGCAGTTTCTATGTGGGAAGGCATCCCTGTTTCTCCAGTCATTCCCCTCTGATTGCATTTAATTTTGCAAACTGACAGCTTCCCCCTGACTTTTCTACCTGCAGACCCAACAGCTCCCAATGTGGTGGTCACTCGACTCACTCTGGTATGTGACTCTGCTCCAGGACCGATCACTATGGACCTTACAGGTAGGCACAGCCTCTGTCCTTGGTCATGAAGGGGAACAAGTAAAGACCCTGGTACGCTTCAAGTTAAAAGAGAGTTTGTCCTTGGGATGCTACAGTGGTATCTTAGCCTTACTTTACGGTATCCACAAATGAATAAAAAAGAAGGAGATGTAACAGAGGAAAATATTGAGGGTCTTTTCCTTCATCTAGAAGATGATGGAGCTCTAGGAGCTCTTGCATTTCTCCTGCCATCTCTGCTTACTTCCTTGCAATGAGACCTCACAAGCACAAGGGATGTGCATGCATTCAGTAACAGGGTGTTTTGAAACTTCAGAATCAAGCAATACTGCAGTTCCGGCTCCTGAGGACATGGGGAGAGAACCAGGCTTCACCTTATATGGGCTTTTCTGAAGGGAGAGGAAGCTGGGCCTAGAGAGGCAGAGACTTCCTGTTTAACCAAAACCACGCGGAGCCTTGCAGAGTCCTTGCAGTCTCCCAAGTGAAACATGCTCAACTCAGCCACGGCTGGGCATGGATGGACCTTGCACATGCTCCCGCAGGAGCCTAGCAACAAGTCTTCACATAAACCTCTTTATGAATATGTGCCCAAACCTGTGGCATCATCTTCCTACATGTGGGCACAGACGGGCATTTCTGTGTATTTGGTCTCGTGATGCGATACAGACTTCCGTGGACTCATTTTGCAGGTGTTGCCATCCTTTGAATGGATGCTTACCTCCAACACCAGTCCCAGCCCTACACTCCCCCTCTGTGCATGGTCTCTCCTCGCTGTGACAAGTCTAGCTAATGGCTTGATCCTCTCCTTACAGGTGACCTTGAAGCACTCAAGAAAGAGACCTTTGTATTAAAGGAAGGAGTGGAATACAGAGTTAAGATCCACTTCAGAGTGAGTTGTTTTCCCTCCTGTTGCTTCTCATCAGTTGCTGAAGCCAGTCAGATGCAGTCTACCAGATAACTAGAGTCAGGCAATATGCCTGCCCAATAGCTGGACCCTTGTAAAGCTCCCCTAGCTTCAGGTGTTGTTCTACCCAACAAGGGACCAGGTATTCCCAGGGAATTGCTTCTGCTTGCTCACCCCTTGGAAGAAGTTGATTTCTGTCCACACACTGGAGAACAACAGGTGGTTGGAAAGCCAGATGGGTTGTTTTGGTTGTTTGGTTTGGCTTTTTAGCCACCAGAAAACCTTTACTTCATGAAAGTGGAAATGGACAGGAAAGAGAAGAGATAATGGCTTTTCATGAAGTACTGGTTCAGTCAATATTATTGGGCTTCATGTACACATAAAAAAAGATTTTTAATACTGTAGCATTTGGCTGAAGATAGATGAATTCTTCTAAGTTATGAAATACCCTAATGGGCTTATAACTCCCTCTTTCCCATTAACCAGCATGTCAGGCATTTCTTCTGTTTACAGCTGAAAACAAAACTTGGCCACACTGCAGTGTGGCATCCAGCACTGAACTGATCATCTCCACAAATGTTTGCTTCAGACAAAGCTAGGCTTGACAGAGAAGGCAAAAAGGGAAGGAAGGTAGTTCTGCTGAGGTGGGCAAGGGGAGGTGTTAAGATTTTGGGGTTTTTGTGCAGATTTCTCTTCTCTGAGGCTTGCTTTCTCAGAGATGAATCCCCCAGTGCTATCCCCCGAGACACCTCCAGCTCTCTTTTTGCTATGCAATACTTCCATCTGTATCTGAGCCCTGGTGACAGGAGGTGTCTGGAGCCATACAGGTTATTCTAACTCCTTTCCTCAGTTCCATGGCTGGGAAGAGTGAATTCTCTCACCATGTGAATTCTCCCTTGTGATGTAAAAGGATCTGTCCATCTTGTTTCCAGATTGAGTAGTGTACACTGCAGGAAGGCAATGTTTGCTGGAGGGGAACACCAAGGGACACCTCCAAGCTATCCATGGGAGATTTGAGGAACAATTATGAACAAAACTCTGTCCCTCTGTCTCTTGAGAAGGAACTTGCTAGCTCCCCGTGAAGTTAAGAGGGCAGCTGGAAGTGCTCAGCTAATCTTGCCTACTCATTTTTGCTGGAGGGATGACTAGTTACCCAGGTATGGTTTTCACTATGAAAATTGTTAACTGGGAACTTCCTGCTTCACTTTTCTTTGTCCTCATCAGCCTGTCTTGAGAACCTGACTGATGTGCTCCAGTCAGCTTTAATGTCAGACAAAGGATGGAGAAGGGCAAGAGATGGACAGAGGATGCTGTAGGTCTCCAGGTTCCTATGGCAAAGTTGTGTTAGTGCTCTCTACAATGTGTCCTGTTCTGAGCTTCCCTGGTACAGGGAGCCAAGATGGGTATGTCTCCAAGGAGAGAGAAAATCAAAAGATACAAAAACAAAACCCTTCTTCTGACACTTACTTCTGCTCACTTCTTGCAGGTAAACAGGGACATTGTGTCAGGGCTGAAATATGTGCAGCACACCTACCGGACAGGGGTGAAGGGTGAGTAAGAGCCCTTTGTGCCCTGCACACCAGTGCTCCTACCCCTGCGTTCCTTCTGCTCAAAGAAGTGTTCCTGCAGCTCTGGGCTGGGACAAAGGCTCTCTTGGTCCCAAGTCCTGCCCTAGGGAGGTGACTTTTCAGCAGAGTGCATAAGCCTCTGTCACCCAGGACAATTTTTTCTTGTGTGTTACCTGTGTGAACTTGGTATGAGCCAACTCTGCTATCTGTATGCTACACTGTCTGCAGCAGCAAAGTCAGCAGAGACTGCTTAGACAGTGCTTGCCACAGATTTCTTCTCCATACAGAGCTCTTCACCTCCCTTCTACCCCTTGTAGAGTGGCTCAGCCTGTGAGGAGCTTCCCATCCCCTGAAAGCTCTTCAGAAGCACTGGGTAAAATTCAGACCTGCTCTAGAAAGCTTCTTGCTGTGTGCAGGGTCCTGTATTTGCCATGGACCCTCCTCTTCATGCAGTGCTGCTCTGCTTGGACGAGGCAGAGGAAAGCCCCATTTTGCACACACACATCCCACATGCAATTTTTGGATGCAACCACCTCTAAGGCTTCGTCATCCTGTTCATCACACATAAATGAGTGGTGTCTTCTCACGAGGAAGAAGAAATAATAGGGAATCAAGGTAGACTTTGAGCCACATGCTGTGTGTACTTACGCCTTTCTAGCAGCACACAGAAGTGAGAGGGTACAGACTGACCTGCCCATCCACCCATTTTATCCTTCCAGCTGTCCTTATGCTTAACTAACTCACTTTTTCCACCGATTCTGCTCCCCTTTGCTGAAATGGACTGTCCCTTTCTCTCCCATCTCCTCTCTGTCTGTGATCTGCACTTAAACTCATGGCTTCTTCTCTCTTTACCCTTCCCTATCTGAGGGGCTCATCCTCTGTGGATTGTTTTCTCCTAGTGGACAAAGCCACGTTCATGGTTGGCAGCTATGGGCCACGGCCAGAGGAGTATGAGTTCCTGACACCTATTGAAGAGGCTCCTAAGGGTATGCTTGCTCGAGGCACCTATCACAACAAATCCTTCTTCACGGATGATGACAAGCATGACCATCTCACCTGGGAGTGGAACCTGTCCATCAAGAAGGAATGGACAGAATGAGTTCACCCAGTTTGCCTTCCCCCTTCCCGTCCCCTTGCCTCCTGCACCAGTCTCCAGGTGGGCCATGCCCACCACGCTGCTCGTTCCTGCCACCATGGCTGGCCAGAGCCCTGGCAGCCCTTCACATGAGTGCTGGGGCTCTGTGCCAGCCTTGGTCAATGCACAGCCCTGCAGGCGGCCTTTGCTGCTTCTTCTGATACACTGAAAATAACCCAACTGTTCTCACCACTGCCCCATCATGACACATAATGGGTTAAATTGGGAAGAATCTCCCTCCCTCTCTCCCAGTACTTTCTCTCCCGTTGCCACCATCTCTCCTGTACCAACTCCGGTCCCGGAAGTGCCTTTTCTAGGAAACAAGATCACCTGGCAGGGTGGACTGGTCCCTGGAAAATCCCTATCTTGCGTTACACTTGCCATTGTGCTCTGACTCATTGTAAATGGTTACTTACCTCCCGTGATGGTCTCCTGGTCTGTATCTGGTGCACTACCCTGTTAAAATCCATCCTTGTGCAGACAAAACCAGTCAGGGGGAATGCAGCTAGTTGCTGTAATAAGACTTTGGTGTCCTAAGAATAAAACCAGTTTCTTTCTTCTTTTCTGCATGAGTGTCACTTCTTTTCTACAGTATGTTTTTCAGTGATGTGTATGTGAAGAATGCATTATAGGAAGGCTTAAGAGCATATTTCAGCAGGGAAATAGCCCTCCTCCTTCAAAACATCAGCCTTACTCTGTAAGCAAATTATTTCAGAACTGTGTCCTTCAGGGATTTCATGAATCCTTTGAAGCCCAAAGTCTGGGCTGTGATGAGGAGTAGACTCTAGGGCTAGACAGCCCCCACCTCTCATCCCAGATGGCAAATGAATGAGCCAGGGAGCTATAGCATAGTCTTCCCATGTTTAATGCTTACCATAGCAGCTGTTCCCTGGATCTCATGCAAGAGCTGCATGTCCCTGTCGCTGGCCTGCTGGGACACAGCACTTGGAGAGGGATGTTACACAGCTGGGGTGCCTGGTCACAAAGGTGCAGGACAGCCAAGATGTCCAGCGCTGTGGGTGAGGACGGACCAGCGGCAGTGCCCGTGGAGCTCTCCAAGGTTGGTGCCTGTGCAGCAGGGAGGGGCTTTCTCAGCCAGGCGGTTATCTCAGGAGCTGAAGGCTTTGCCCTGGGCCAGCTGCTCCTTTCCCACTGCCCCAGGAGTGGCTTTGGGCCCCTGCAGCAGCTGACGTGTCTCTTGTCAAGGAGAGGACTGGAGCAGGGTGACGTGGCAAGGAGAAGGCAAGCTGGTACCATGGGCATGCCCATCTTGCCATGCCTCTTTGTTATCCTGCTTACCAGATGCTACCCAGCTGAGTGCGCTGGAAATGTTGACTCTGCATCCCACAGTAAGTGAGCTTTCTTCCTCAGGGAAAGGCTGGGTCTGCTGCAGGGAGTCCTTATCCAAGGTATGCTTCACAAACATTGTGTTGAGATTGCAGGAGAGGTGTGCTTGTGAGTTTGTAAGGCTGGGATGCTTGTGTGTACGTTTGGGGAGCCTCTTTGAGCTGCTCTTTGTCATCTCTCTGTCCAACGCTGACCTTTCCTCTCCAGGTACAGCCAGCACCACAGGGAAACCTATCCTATTAAACAACATCGCAGATGCTGAAGCCTTTGTCAGTGGTGCAGAGGTAGCAGTCATTGGATTCTTCCAGGTCTGTTCACAGCACCTCCCCTCTGCCAGTTGTGATCCCTACCTCACCCTGATGACAGTGTGGGACTGGATGTGGTGTAAACACGGCCAAAGGCATGTGTTGTCCTGAAAGGTGCTAGGGCTGTGACAGGCATGTGGAGGGATTAGGTGACAGGTCACAGAGAGAATACAGGGAATTTGGTCTGTGTGCAGAAAGGGAGATGGAGCCAGGGAAGAAAGTGAAGGAGGTTGTGGGAGCTCTGGGGCAGGAGAAAGGGAAATGCTGCAGGTGAAATAAACCAGGAATGTGGGTAGCACAGAAGCAGTGTTGGTGAGGGGTGAGTGAGAACATCAGTTTTTTGCTGTAGTCAACTAAGACAGAGTAAGGCACTGCCTGTGTGATGGGACTAAGGAAGCTGTCTTGGAGCACTGCTGGTGCGGGTCATCTGAAGTCCAAGAGGGCTTGGCTCAGACTACAGCCTCCTCCCAGGGAGGGTGTAGGCATGCTCTTTGTCTTGCTGCTTTGTTCCTCAGAGTTGATATCCTTGAGTTCTGTCTTTTTTTGCCTAAATTCAATTGAATTCAAAGGTGAGTGATGGGTACAAACCCCTTGCCCCCAAAATGGCATGCATATTTTTCCTCAGGAAATAAGACAGATATTTCTTGAGTTAGAGCACTGTAAAACAGGAACCTCTTTGACAGGATCCTTATTACCTTTAAGGTCCCCAAATTGCACCTTTTTCTGCCTTTCCTTTGAGCTCTGCTCTTCTGCTGCCCACACACTACCTCATGACAGAGATTTCAGGCTTTGAAAAACAACTACTTCTGCAGATACCTTCCTGTTTCTGCCCTGTACCTGGGGCTGGAGGGCAGCTAGGGACGGCACCTCACAGCCCAGCACACAGTGAGGACTGATGGTGCTGCCTTGTGCCGTGCAGGCAGCAACAAGTGTTTGAACGCTGGAGGCTTATGCCCCGGGGGCCTTGTAAGCACTGATCACAGAGCACCAGCTGCCTCGAGTTCAGTGCCTGCAGGCATTTGATGCTCCTTGGGGGTTGCTCTTGCAGCGCTAAAGCTGTGCAAACCAGCGAGGCAATCTGCACACGCAGAATGAAAGTGCTGAGACGCCTACTTCCCCCAGGGTAGCTGGCTTGGCTTGTGGCAGGGCTGTTCCCAAAGCCTCCTCCTGAGCTGCAGCAGGGACATGGCTTCTTTTGTCTTGTGCCACAGTGACCTCCCTCCCGCTGCAGGGTTTCATTCTTCAGAGCCAGACAGGAGGCTGCTGCCGTGCGGCCCCAGCTGCCAGGAGCACCAGGCAGCAGCAGAGACGTGTCAGGCATTCAATGCCTGAAGCACGACAGGGTTTCATTTGAACAGTAGATAAAGACCTATGTGTGCCATGAGGGCTTGGCCCTCTGCCTAAGGGTATGTTCATCCAAATAATGTCCATGTTCTCTGTTCGCCATAAATTATTTCTCTGCTGCAGCCTTTCAATTTGCTGCCGTATGTGGCTCGGCAAGCTTCCTGTATAATGAGCATTGCCTCCCTGACTGGGAACAGCATGCCATGATAGCAAAACAGTACACTGCTCCAGAAACCCCTCAGGTCTGTGACAAAGGGCTGTGCTTGGCCTGATTACACACCAGCTTTCTCAGGAATGCTCCAAAACTCAGTAAGATTATTCTCACCCTGGGCTTTACTGCTCTCACCAGAGTAATGTTGATGTGCTGGCATTTCCAAAACAGGTCGCAAGAGATGATTTTCTTTGGAATGTACAAAGAATTTTGTTTTCCATTCTCTCTGGGCTCACAAACAGCTGAGATGACAGTTCAAACTGAAAAGAAAAACAAACCAATTTCCAAGCAGAGACCATGTCTTGAGAATTTGTATCCAATAACAAAAAAAATATGTCACTGAAAAATTGGGAATGGGAGTAGCAAGGAAGGCTTTAACATGGGCTAGGGCTCTAGTTAATGCTCTCACTGCAAGAAAGAGAATGGACCTCAAATTGCTGGGAAACTGCGAATTTCTATCCTTTAGTGTATCTGGATTAGCTACTTTTGAAGGGATATATCGAAGATATCTTTTTAAAAGGAGTCAGGATATTGATATGCAAGGTGTTCAAAAATTGTAAACCTCTGACTCTAGAATCAAGGTTAGGTTAAAAATTGGGGTGTGTGTGTGTTGTATTTTTCACACACACACACATTATATCTCTATATATCTATATCTATATCTATCTATTTAAACGTGTTACCCCCGGATTCTGGGTTTGTCCCCTCCCTTTTGAGGAGTCTCTGCACCATCCCAGCGTGTTCACTGTGGGCGTGGGCAGCGAGGTTTGGGAGGAGCGCAGGGCAGGGTGTCCATCCTGCCTGACTAACGCAGCGCCGAATGCGGCTCGGTGCGGAAGGGGCGCTGTGCAGCGCCGCCCGCTCCGCTGCGGGCCCGGGGCAGGACGCGTGTGCGGGGCCGGACG
>VWZF01006299.1:641440-686501 GCA_013396755.1 Sclerurus mexicanus | reverse complement strand
CCCCGCGCCTCTGCGGGCCCCGGGGGGGGGGGGGGGGGGGGGTTTCTCCATGTTGCTGGATGCCCACGGAGGGAGCGCGACGGGGCCACGTGTGCAAGCCGGCAAGGAGGAGGGTGAACACCATCCTCCCGTCTCTGGCCACGCAGCGCTGGGAAGGACCCCTGCAGAACCGAGACTTTCTGCTTTAGCCACGGGATTTAAAGGGGAAGGACGCCCCTTTGCTGGTGAATTTCCTTGATTCTCTAATGCAATTAAGATTTGTTCCCATGCTAAGGTAGCGTTGCTTACTGCATCTACAGAAAGCAACAGTTTCTTTCCCAGTTCCTTCCATTTTTTGGCGGTGAGACAAAAGGGAATTTTAATGTCACTTTTTGCCATAAACTTGGAAAGGCATTTCAAAGCATTTTTATCAGGTTGTTTACCGCTGTTAGCTGAGATGTTTTTTAAGTTGAGATAATTCTCTTTTTCTGTCTTGGAAAGGAAAGTTCCCATTGTACTGAATTTTTTAAAGGGTTAGGGGATTTCCCGAAACTGCCACCCACCTCTGCCTGCAAGATGGTTTGATGGTGTCCCACAGCTGCTGAACTGTGGACACTCGGAACCGCTCTGTTTCGGAGCTGCCGCTGGGATGTGGATCTCTAGCCGTATTCCACACTTGAATTCATGTTGAGTTAAATAACCTTCTTTTCACAGAAGAGACCGGTCAGTTTCCTCACGAAGGGGCACCATTTGCGGCGAGCTGAGGGGAGCGCTCCCCCTCGTTCCCCTCCTCCACCCACGTGGTCCCTGACATGTCCCGCAGGAGAGAGACACACTGAGACCACCGGAGAGGGTGCAGAGAGAGAGAGAGAGAGTTTATTCAGTACAGGTCGGGGTATTTAAAGGTTTAACAGCCAATGGGGAAGGGGTTAACTAAGGGCCAAGGAGAGGACTTCACCTGGCCTGGCCAAGGCTTGCATACTAATTAGGAAGACAAAAGGTCCAGGGAGGGAGGGGTAACTTCAGGGAAAAAGGGGTAAAAACTTCATGTTACAATACAGTAAGAGAGGCACTCTGGCTGGGTTCTCCATCCTGCCCAGAGACCCATCTCTTGCATGACTTATTCCACTTCTGATAGTTTGAGTCTATTCCCACATCTGCTTTTATATCTTATGTGCTGTTCACTATCTCTTTGGAAAAATTTGGCAAGCACTTAGCAAAATAATTGTATCTGTGATAGTTAGTGTCAAGAACAGTCTTGGAAATTTCACTTTGGTGTGTATTTGAAATACAAGATATGTGCACTACCCCTCTTTATGTGTCCACTGAGCAAAGTGACAAATTTGTCTTTCAGAGCTAATAAAAAGTTCTTAAATTGAGAGAAAAAACCACAGTCCTAGCTATTATAGGTAGGATTTTTTCATTTTGAACAAAACTGTTAAGATTTTATCATTGCAGTATTATGCAGTTGTCCCACTGTAACAAATGTAATAATTTTCACTTTTCTCCATTATTATAAACACAATTTCTAAAGGTATTTTAGTATCATTTATTTTCATTTTTGGCATAAGACATGAGTGTGAAGGAAGATTGTGAGATTTAACTGTTTTTATAGGGTTGTTGCAAATATTCAGTAGCTATCAAAACTAAATTAAATAACTCTGGCATGCAAATAGCTTAAAGGGAGTGGAAAGAGCAGTACGCTGCTTCATTTGATTAATGTGTGTCCTTTCTCTGAAAGTGATTTGTATAAAGCAGTGACTGCTTTTATATGCATTGACATGAGATGATCAGATTTTACAGAAATAGTTTCATCTTGCTATATGATATAGACATTGACCTTTCTCAGAAATAACCCCAAAAGAGAATTTAGCCATGAGATGAATGCTGCAAATAAGGTAACCAGTGAAAAGGTTAAGTTTTAAGAAAAATACAACCGTGACAAAATGTTTATAAGTGCTTGGGTCATTCTGACCCAAATATAATTGATCTGGTAGGCTGGTAAGTCAGATATCCTAATACACTCATTTTGCTCATGCCTGGACAAAATTAATATGAAAGGGTGCTTAAAAGAGTGTTTAAAGGGCATTTTTTTCCCCAGTGCTAAGTTTACTACTTCTCAGTTTCCTTCTCAACATCCAGCATCCTTAAAGGGCTAAGTACAAGTATGAAATAAATCAGAGACCATTTATGCAGAAACTCACTGTTCTGTAATTGGGTTGAGAAACCGCCTTTATATTAGTAACAGAAGATAATTAATTTCTTCTTACTTCCTTTTTCTTTGTGTCTGCAGACATGCAGCTTCCTTGTAATAGTTTTAGAAGAGCTTGTATAGAAGCAAGAAATGCACATTTATTTAGGGTCCCTTTAATGACACCATCTACGACTAAAACCTTTTTACTGCTTTTCTAACATGACAAAGCAAGAAAAAGAAGAGATGAAAATGTAAGACTTCTGAATAAATAACATTTTAGGATGTTTTGTTTACATTGTGCCTTCTAGATGCAGATCTGAAGTGAGATGAGAGCTGCTGGAATGGCATGTAGCAGAACTACCAGAAACAACAGTTCAAAAATAGAGAGCCTAAACACAACCTGTGAAATTAATTCAGAGCCAAAACTGCAGATCGACTGCATCTCCAATTCAGATGTTTTTCATGTGATACGGTGTAGATTCATGCAAAATAATAGAATGTCCCAAAAAAAAAAGCAGGAAGCAAAATTAAAATGGACCAGGGCTGGAGATGATCAAATTCTTCTTCATGGTTCCATCCTGCTCCCACAGAGGAGGAAAATTCTACTGATTTCGTTGGGTTCAAGATGCTCCTGCTGTATGAAACTGTAGTAGCCACCCACAGTTATCCTGTTTCATGCCTTCTATTTTACTGTGCTTCTATTAATAATATGAACACTTGCAGGTTTTTCAATGATACAGTTTTATAATTTCAATTTGCAAAGAAACAGTAACCCACAAATCCAGAAAAAAACCCAAATGTAATCAGTCTGACTTATATAGAGCGTGGCACTGAATTTCCCTGAATCAATCCCTGTTTAAAGCAGATAATCTCTTGTGGAAAACAAAAAGGTTTTTTTTTTTTTAAGTTTGCAAAGCCAGATCGTGGCCATGGTTTGGTAATTATGTACCATGAGATATTTGCAGCGATCAGAGCAGGGAACATAATTTGGGCAGGATGGATAGGTTTAAGTAAGTCCCAGGTTTTTTTCCCAGCACTGCATTAATGTTGCAAATGGGTGTTGCAAAAAGAAATTACATGTATTTTGCATTACTGATGTCCGCTTGCTTCAGAGATATCACCTGTCAGCAGTGATGATGGGTGAGAGAGGCAACAGGAGAGCAGCCTGGTGATAAAGAACAAGTATGGTCACATTAAATGTTTTAATTCTGTATTCCTGCCAGATACGGCTCAGAAAGCCAACGGAAAATTGGTTCCTACTAATTAAAATGCAATGGAAAAAAAGAAGAGGCTTCTTGATTTCCTTCTTAAATCTATAACTTTGCTCCTTATGTGGAGCTAAACTATTGCCAAGTGACATTGACACTAAATGTGGAAAATTACTTCCAAAAGTTGTTTCTTTGGTGAGAGTGCAGACTGGGACAAGTGACGTGGGGCTATGGGGTCTGCTCCGCTGTGACACAAAGCTGTGAGTTTCACACTGGAGGAATGTTGTGCCCACTAAGCCCTGTCCACACTGGATCCATCCCCTGACTCAGGCCTCAGCTGATAACTGGTTTTCCTAGCAAGAGTGAAAGTTTAACTATTAATCTTTGGTGAATTAGCATGCTTTTACAAGGAAATGATAACCAGTCATCTTACTGGAAATTAATAGCTTATTAGAACTACTATTCTGAGCCCTTTTTTGTAGACATCAGGCCGCTCCTCTGAGTGGTTGTTATAGTTTCAATACTTGTTGGAATTCCTTCCTAAAAGCTTGGAGGCAACGCCTTGGTCTGTAAAGCTGGATAACAAAGGGCGAACTGAATATTCATATCCTGATGTTAATTGCTTGGCTAAGGCCTTTTGTTCTGGTCTCTCCCCAGGCCAGGAGGGGGAGGGAGAACGGCTCGGGGAGGCGGGGGAAGTGGCCAGGGCTTTTGGCCTTTCCTGCACAGGTCAGCAGCTGCAGCGATCGGCGGGGGAGCGAGGCAGAGGCACAGTGGTGTCCGGCATCACTGGCTAGCTGAGACTCTGCCTTCTCATCCCTGACTCAACCGGGTTTTTTTTCATCTGTGGACATTGCAGGAGCTGCCTGGGAGAGGAGAGAGAAGGAGCACCCGTGTTCCTATACTTCAGAGATAGATCTCCTGCTGCTGTTCTTGCCATCGACATCACTGTCACCGACCTGGTGACCTGCCATCCCCGGAGGAAGAGAGAGAGGTCAGCTGACCAGGGCGTGACATCACCTCCTGCTGTCTGTAAATATAACTGCATCCCCTGGGAGAGAGGGCAGCGGCCGGGGCATGACATCACCACCTGCTGTCCTTAGATACAATTGCAGTTTTTCTTTTTGTTTTTCTTTTTTTTTAGTAGCCAAAAGACCTTTTAACTGTTTGCCTTGTCATTTCGGGAGGGGGGGAAGATTTTATTACAAGTTGCTGGTGTTTGGTCTTTTCTGGATAGACATATAAATGTATTGTGGTTGAGAACTGTTATCCTTTTCATATATATATTTCCTAATTAAAGTTTTGTTTCTAAATTTAAAGGGAGAGGGATTATTTTTTTTCTTGGTCAACATAGTTATCTTCGTTCTCCCCTTGAACTAAGACAGTGGTCTCTTTCCTAAAGTTTCTGGGTTTTTAGCAGCTCTGTATTTTTGTAAAATTTTTTAAACTTGCATACACTGTGTTTGTGACAGTCAAGAGTTTATTGATTGAAGTGAGTCTAGAAATTAATTTTCCCCATAATGGCCAGGTTAGTGCTTGTAAAGCAGCACAAAGGGCAGAAGGTCAGAGGGACTCACAACATGAATTCATATGCTTAATAAGAGTTTGTTTTCATGAAATTCATTGCCTGTTTGCTTGTAGCTGCAGTAGGGAGCTGGTTCAATACACATTTCTCTGACCTAGTAGTTCACACTATAAGATGCTTCATTTTTAGAAAGCTGCTATTTTAATGCATCTTGGTTTATATTTCAGCAGCCAGACTTGGGAGCCACATAATATGAAGCTTCCAGGGAAAGAGGGCTTGAGATCTCTGAGATGGCAGCAATGACCATTCCTTGAAATAAATCATGCTTGGCCCAAGGTACAGCAGGGATCACTCCCTGGTATATGTGGTAGAATATAAACCAAGGGAGACATGGAGATGGAATGCTCTCAATGGAATTATCAGAGCTTTCATCCTGCTCATCCCCGTGATGGTGAAGACTCTCTGCAACATCCTGTTCCCCTTCCTGTACATGGCAGTGGCTCTGTGTGTCACCTCACTTGGTCCTCTCCATATCATTTTTTCCATCCCTCACAAGCTAAGGACCCTCTCTGTGGTTACCTACCTTTTTTTGCTGTGTACACCATATCTCTCTTCACATGCTGGAGTCACAAGGTTTCCCATTCTTTTATTTTTCCTGTAAGTCTTCCTTTTCTCTATGAACATCTCCAGTCCCTGCCAAGAGCTCCACTTCATGCTGCTTTTCTTTTCTTTCTCTTTTAAAAGAAAGCCATGAGGGGTTCTAATGTTATTATATTCTCCACCAAGCTGCTGTTCACATACGTAAGGGCAATATTACTCTGTAAGGTGTTGATCTGTAGGCTGTTGTCAATCTGTCCTCATTCCCTTCTGACTTTTTACAAAGTTTTGACCACTGTAACTGAACAGAAAGAGCAGCCAACCCTGCAGACTAATACCACCACTTTTGGATATAAGTGCAGTTCATTATCTTTCAATACTGTTTTAATGTTTGGGCAAAATATTGTCAAAGCATCAAATAATACTGCTGGTACTGGTGTTCTAGCAGGTACCTAACAGTTATTATTGAAAATAGTTGCTAGTATAATTGTTTTGCTACACAGTTTACATGTTGATAAGTTATATTATAACCTTCAATCACTGTAGTGATCTCCTATTGTAGTTGTTACAAGAAAATAAAAACACATGAGGTGCATCTGTATGGCAGGCTGTTTCAAGATACAATATGGCAACTAAGCAGCCTGGGGAACCAGTGAGGCAAGGAGTGATCCAGGGGCAATTTGCCTACACTACAGAATTGTTAGATCTATTTGTGCAGCTGGCATCCACACGTTGGAGAGGCAGGGGATTTAAAACTGAATGCATTTCAAGTAAGGACAAAGGTATATCTTCACAAATTAGAGTGCCAAATACACTAATCTTTTCCACAAGTCAGCTCTAAAATTATTTCCTTTCTCAAGCAAGGTTCTATTTTAATTAAAAACCCATAAGATTTATTGATATCTAAAACAGGCTACTATATAGACGTGTCCTCCACCACACCTTCCTTGAACTGCCTGCTAAAGTCAGCAATTCAGTCACGATCCAGAGACAATTATATTGGCATGGAACTCCTTAGTCCTGCAGTGACAATTGCAGTCCTGATGGTCTGCACTGAACAATGTTATTTGAAGCTTCATTTTTAAGACCACTGTAGTATTTGCTTCTCTGTTTTCCTGTGGAGAATTTGGAAGCAGCATGTCTAAACTCTTTGCCAGGACAGAGCAGGCAGCCTGCTATGAGGAGTTTTGGAAAGGATGTACAGGAAGTCCTTGCATGTTCACCTTGAGATTGACATTCAGTCAGCCCATTTGGGTGGTCCAGAGCACACGCAGGCTGACCATAGCTGGTCCCCCTCCTCAAATACTGGATGACCCTGGGGCTGCTCTTTCTTATCCAAGGGCTTCCTATGTAGCCTATACACTTCCTACATTGCTCAGCAGCACCAACTGCAACTAACCCTGATGTTAGAACATTGGTGGATGTTAAAAATGGATGGGACACCATTTATATTAACTTTAGGTATAACATGTGTCAGAAACACACAAAGTAAATAGTTCTGAAAAAAGTCCAGGGGTTTAGAACGTTTTGCCTAATTGTAGACAGATAATTATCCATCTGAACAAAACTGCTGTAGCCATGAGTGATAAGCATCTTGCCTGTGAGACTCTATAACCTGTGAACTGTGATTTTTAACGGAAATGGGAGTTCATGTGTCTGTGCCAGACAGAAAATATCTATATTGCTCCTTCTTAGGCACTGGTATTTTCACAAATTTGACACTGAGTGGTTGAGAGGTTAGACTAGTTGCATGGCAAGTCTGCTGTCAGAGCTGCCTGAACTTCAGAAGTTAAAGCTTCTAGTTGTGACATTCATTCTTGCATAATTTAAGGTATAATCTCTATCACTAAATTTGACTTTTCCACAGGGTTACCAGGGGACAAGGTCTCATTTTACACTCTACCTTTTCACTTCTGGTTTGTTGTTTCACATTTAGTGGTCTTCTCTTTGACACATTCTCTTTTCTCCATAGTTTCAGGAAGACAACTTCAGCCAGAAGACTCCCACATCACTGCTTGACTTGTGTATTACTGCATGTCTTGAATATCCTGTGCTCATAGTAATAATACAGTGCAGTTTTTGTATTAATAGAAGTACACTTAAATAATTTTCACTTGTCTTAAAGCATCTGCTATCTCCTCCTACATTCTTCCTTAAATCTTAACATAGGGTCTCATAAAGAAAATTCTGCTTCATAGTTAAACAAGCTCATTGAATTGGTGCACTTTTTAATACATATGTTTTTCTGTGAATGAAAAATGCAGTTAATTAGTTTGAAGTACTTTTGTGTTGGCAAAGTTACTAAATAGCTGTGGTATAATTTGTTAATTTTCTGGGTAAAGTTTTTGTTCACTGTCTTTTTTCTCCCCTCAGATGGTGGATTGCTTACCTCTCAGCCAATTACAGCTGGGCAGCAGTCACAATGGGGATTCATAATTTTAGAAGAAACTCTTTAGCAACAGATGGCCCCATATTTTTTTTTGGTGAGGACTGCTGAACTCCTTTAGTATCTAAATTAAGTAAAATCTGTGAGCTGACTGCAGACTTATGCTCTATTGCCAACTTCGGGCATTAAAAAATAACAAGTTTTTAAAATGTAATAAACTTTTAAATTTGCCTTGTGATTTTTTTAATCCAAGGCTCCAAGTGGTCTAATTTTCAAATATTTTCAAATATAGAATGAAAGCTAAGAACCTGCCTTCCTTTGAAATAAATACTCATGTAATCCTGGAGATCTGGAAACTGGGATTTCACAGAAGGTATCATGTGTTGTGAATGTCATGGAAAAAAAAAACAAACAAACTTGAGGCTTGCAACTGTGCAGCTGACAGTACACAACAGGGCAGTTCTGCACCCGCTTTGGAGCACATGTTGTGTGTGTGCCCATGAGTATGGGTAAGCACATGCACTTAGGCACATGCTGTTAAAGTCAGAAAGTTCTCTTTCCCAAAGGGATCGTCTTTCCAGTGGTGTATGAAGGGGAGTCTTTTTTCATTGACTGTCCAGTGAGACATCGAAAGTACTGTTAGTAGGCAGGGAGAGCATAAGGAGGTCTTTATGGGCCTACCTGGCGTGGCTGGAAAGGGCACAAGAGCTTGGTGCTCACAGTCATCTACCAGCTGGACAGTCATAACCCTCGACATCTGCTTCAGATGGAGGTGATCATGTGGAAACTCCACTGACAATTAATTCCACCACAAAGTCAGACATGAGCTGAAATCACAGATATTCACTGATATTGGAAAGATCAAAGGAATAACACTTACATACCCTGCTGCAGATAGACCAAGTAGTGACCTCCTGCACAAGCACCACAGTTGTTCCAAGTGCCCACAAAGTGGATGTAAATTTACATCTTGATTTCAAACAGGTCTGCTTAGAATAAGTGTAAATTGCCATTCAACCATTTTCCACATCAGTTCTAACTGTAGACCTCAGTCCTCAGTCACCTGTTTCTGCTTGATAAATAGAGAGCAGCCCAGCTTTGTGTAGGACAGGGATGATAGGTCACACTGATGTCACACCACATTGAGATGGGGCAAATGTAGAAACACAGATCTGCCCCGTGGTCCCCAGCATCCTTCCTCTCATGGTTGTATGGATGGCGTTGGTGCACTGCAATAACTGCAGCATCAGGATACTGAACCAGTTTCTTTTTTCTCCCCCTTAGGGATTTTATGGTCAAGTGCTATTGTCCGAAAAAACAACTCCTTTCCAAGCATTTTGCCTTATCAAGAAGTGGTGAGACAAAAAGATCAAGGAAAAATAAACTCAAAACAATAAGGGGAGAGAAAAACAAAAAAAAACCCACAAAAAGACAGGTAACAAGAATCAGGGCATGGGAGAGAAAAAGAAAAGTAGTTGAAAATGGAGTAATCAATGGAAGAAGGAGGAAAAGGAAACTTAAGAGATGGAATCCTCCTGGAGAAACACCCAATCACTTTAAGGCACCTCCCTGCCTGAAAAGGAGCCACAAGGCTCCAGATGCACCTGGATATTGTTCATGTAGAGTGTCTTGTCTTTCTGCCAACTCTGCTGTTTGAAATGAGATAAATCTTCTTGACTTACTGCAGAGATTCATAAAGCCATTTCTTAGTGAGCCAGATTTATTAGTGTAATCTTTGAGGCTGGTTGGTTTTGTTTAAAAGTGCTGCTTATTTTTCTCAGAGCCAAGGAACCCAGGCAGGAACCAGCAACACCATCTAGGATACTGCAGTAGAGGGAGCCACATCATCACCATCCCAAATCGATATTTAAGTACATTGCACTTATCTCGCTCCTCTGTGAACATCTGTCAGCCACACAAACTGTCAGTGGTTTGGGTAGAAGATGATCTATAGAAAGAAACATGTACTGAATGCTTAGGCCCTCTCTATCACTACAAAGGACCAAGTTAATACAAAATCAGAGCTGCCTCAGTAAGAAAACGAAAGTAGGTACACAGAACTCCACCCAAAAGGATTTATTCTTTTGGGGGGTTGTGGGTCACTTTGCCTCAGCTAACAGGGTATATACAATTTCCAACTACTTTCCAGCAATGCTTTGTTTACCTAACTGTGCATACCTGCTGCAATGACCAAAGCTCTGAAGAAAAAAGGAATAATTACAAGAGTAGATAACATGCTCTGTATAAGTTTCATGTTAAGCAATTTTTCTGTTAATATCTTGTCAACCAGTAATATGATGTTCTGTGAGTTTGGAACACTGGATACCTCCATGTTCTTCATGCAGTAAGATAAATTGAAAGAAATAGCCCAGTTACAAAAACAATTCCTAACTCCAGGTGCTAAAGGTTTAGCATCACCTTTGGGCATAACTGTCTTTGAATGCAACTGTGACAGGTTAATGCAATATTAATCATGGCTTTGCCACAACACGCAGAGCAAATAAATTTTAATATAGTTACCTGCTGAATCTTGACCTGATAGGATTTTCAAGATTTTTTTCTTTTTTTTTTTTTCTTTTTTTTTATGTCCAAGAGCTGGAATTCTAAAGACATTTCAAGATCAAGGAATAGTAAAAATTTCGAGGTCCTTTACAGGATTTTGTAAATTGTGCTTTCTTATACCCCTATATAACACATTGAGACTGCAGAATCTGGTTAGCCTGAATGCTCAATTATCTCCCCTCTTCCAGAGCTTTTGTTAAAAAAATAAAAACTCAAAAAACCCCAGTAACATCTCATATTTTGTAACCTTTGAGGTCTTTAATACACAATCACTTTTTAGGAAAATTCCAAGTTTACATAGTAGTGTAAAGAAGTTTGCAGCGAGGACACCCCTATTGCAGTTTGTAGCATTTTCAAATCCTGCCAGTAATTATAGCCAGTAGCAAGTTCTTGCAAATGTTTTTCAGTTTTGCCATGCTGAAATTGTCTTTTTTCCGTGCTTGTGTGTTTTGACACCCTTAACTTCTTGTCCCAACTTTCCTCAGTCTTATTGTTCTAGATGAAAGCTGGCCTTGTTAATATTTATACTGTTGAACATATCTCCAAAATTCTCTCTGATAAACAATAGTTTTTTAAACTTTTTTCTTTTTTTTTTTAAGTAAAGGTTAGATGATTATTCATTTTGAATAATCAAAGCAACAGGAAAAAAACTAAACTAAGATAACTTCTGCCTGATAATTAGTATTCCCTAGGTTTGCTAAGTACCACATTAATGATGCATATGCACTATTAAATTCCAGATAGTAGATCACTGGCATGTAAATTTCCCTGAGGTATGTGCTTAGATCACTAAGTACCTGCAATTGTCTTCTGAAAGAGTGATTCATACATAGTTGATTGTGAGTTCATACCAGACTTACACCCTGTGCGAATCTCTCTTTCTGAATCACTTTTTGACTTGAATATTGACAATAACCTTTTGTAACTTGGACACTTAGGATGTTATAAGTAAAAATTATAAAAAGATGCTTGTAATATGAAGCATATTCAGAGGTGACACTCCAGATAAGGCACAAAACAACTCTGCTTTTAAAGGGACTAGCATCTAGAAATTAATTACTGCAAATTCATACAGTGATAGAATGGTTTGGATTGGAAGGGACCTTAAAGATCATCCAGTTCTAACCTCCCTCCCATGGACAGTGATACTTTCCACTAGAATAGGTTGCTTGAACACTTGAACACTTCCAGGGATGGAACTTTTCTGGGCAACCTGTGTGAGTGCCTCATCACCCTCATAGTAAAGAATTTCTTCCTAATCTCTAAACCTACTCTCTTTCAGTTTGAAGCCATTTCTTCTTGTTCTATCACTACCTGTCTGTGTAAAAAGTCACTCTCCACCTCTCTTATGGGCCCTCTTTAGGTACTGCAAGAAGCTCTAAGGTCTCCCTGGAGCCTTCTCTTCTCCAGGCTGAACAACCAAAATTCTCAGCCTGTCTTCATAAAAAATGTGTTTCAGCTCCCTGAGCATCAAATGACCAAGTAAGTTTAGTTTCATACCATGGAAACAACATTAGTAAGTATGTGAGAGAAGCAGTTTTAAAGTCTGACTTTATACAGTTTGGAGAGGAAGAAGTGTGAATTACTTTCAAACTAGATTTCTCTGTGCATTAATTACAACATTGTACTTTGGTATTCAGTCTAGTTATAGAAAACACAATACTATAGTATATAGCATTTTGCTTGCCATTACAAATGGGGAGATGTGTATATAAAGTTTGATGGAATTTTTCATACAAAAAAAATTATGTGCTGATAAGACACTTTTGGATCAACAGGAAATATTTGTAAATTCACACCAGAATTGCGCCAGTAAGTTTAAATCAACAAATACAGAAAAATCCCTAAAATTCAAAAAAGTTTGTTTTAATATGTCATAATGACATGTGCCACTTTTTAAATCAATGTCTAACTTCAAAATTAAGTTACCTATTTAAAATGGCATGAAAGTATGTCAAAATCTAATGAAATAATAATATTGGATCTCCAAACTATTTAATTTGATCTAGCAATCATTGTTACTTTCTATTTTGGTCAGGATGAAACTCCAGGCTTCTCTTTTGAGTAGGCTTCAAATGGTTAGCTTTTAAAACTCACATATTCATTCAGATTCTCTATTTAAATAAAGAATATACTCTCTTCAGATTCTAGTTTAGAAAATACTCTGAACTACCAATATACAAATCAGGCTCTATCACTTTCCTCCTGCTAGCAGGTGCATCACACGGGAGGGGAACTTGAGCTATGCCTTGCACAATGCTATTGAGAAATAAAAGCATACGAGGTAAAGGTTTTTCTAGTTCTGAAACCAAAGGATAAGTGTGCTTAGTTCTCATGTGGCAATGCTGTGTGTCAATGACTTACATGAACAAGAAGGATTTTCTGAATTATAAGAAAGATTGCAAGTGGACATAATATTCTTGGATTTTCAAAAAGCCTTTGGCAAGACTCATCATGAAAAGCTATTAAAGAAATTAGATTTCCATGGGATTGGAGGAAAGATGCTTTTATGGTTTGAAATACAATTACAGGATAAGAAGCTGAAGGAACAGTAAAACTGTCACTTTTTGGGGTGGAGAAGGGTCAACAGTAGTGTCTCTCAGGAACTGGATGTGAGCCAGGCTTTATTCAACATCTTCAGCCATAACCTGGAGAAAGCAGCAGACAGCACAATCCCCAAGTTTATGCAGATTAGCAGTCAAACAAGGCACTGATAAGGGGAGTCTAAAAGGTGGCAGATACGCTTCAGTGCAGATAAAAGTATATGTAGTATATCTAATTCACAGTCACACAGTATTGAACTCAAAACAGGCAGTGGGAGCACCCAGGAAAGGGCTCCTGCAGCCATCACTGCAGGTTACTGTAATTGTTGGCTCAACATCCAGCAGCAGCTGGAAAAAAAACAAAACACCATCAGCTCACCATCAGAAAGGGTTCTGACTAAAACAGATGTCACCTTGGCACCATCACAGAGGACCACAGCACAACCACAGCTTGTGCTCTATGTGCTGGCAGATCTGCTCTCATGCACCTGAATGTGGGCAGAGAGACATTAGACACAGCAACGAAATTTTCAAAGGAGGGAGCCATTGCCTCCCATGGAAAGGCCAAAAAGACTGTGACTGTTTGGCACGGAGAGAAGGTGGAGTGGGATGTAAGTGAGGTTTATGAAGTTGCTATAAGCTGGATGGGAACTGCTGCTCACCAGGTATTGCAATGTGAGGGCTGAGGGATACTAAATGAAAGTAGTAGGAGATGGCTTTAAAAGAGATGAAAAATGTACTGCTCTGCAAGGTCTGAGCTTCTGGAACTTGCTCGCCTTCTAACGAGCTTAAAAAAAGGTACAGGCAAACTGTTTTCAGCTCCATCTGCAGACACTAAAGGGACATGATTCCAACATCCCTGTCATGGCTTAAGCTTAGCTGCAACTTAGCCTCATGCAGCTGCTTCCTCAACACCCCCTCTCCCCTCACCCTGCTAGAATGGGGATGAGAATCAAAAGTAAAAATTGTAGGTTGAGATAGAAACAGTTAAACAATTGAAAATGAAATAAAACATAGTAATAATAACAGCAACAAATAATAATGATAATAAAAAGGGAACTAAAAAACCCAAACAAGTGGTGCATAATACAACTTTTCACCATTCATTGACCAATGCCAGGCCCCATGTCCAAACACAGATTGGCTCTCCTTCTGGGTAACCCCCTAGTTTATATACTGGGCATGACATTCTATGATGTGGAATATCCCTTTGGCCAGTTTGGGTCACCTGTCTCAGCGATGTTCCCTCCCAGTTTTTCTTTTCCATACCTCCTCACCAGCAGGGCTCGAGAAAACAAAAATCATTGACTTAGGATAAACAAGACTTAGCAAAAACCAAAACATAATTGTGTTGTCAACACTATTCTCATTTTGAATCCAAACTGTAGCACTGTACCAGTCACTGAGAATAAATGATCTCTATTCCAACTGAAATCAGGACAATCCCTCATCCAACAGTTGTGAATACTGAAGGAATGTATTGCAGAAAGTGGCCAGGCTCAGGTACTCTTCTTTCATGGGCTCTCCTATGCTGGAGATACAGCATTAGGTCTGGATGATTCCAGCAGCTGAACCCAGCAAAGATGTTCTTTTGTTCTTTTATGCCACATTTTCAGTAAAGTATGGGCTAGTCCATTCATACAATACTAAAAGTAGCTTAGTAGAGACATCACCCCAGCGCAGGGTGGGTTCAGTATCAGACTAAGGGGTTTTACAAGGGGGTTCACAAGGTTCCCTGGATGCAGTGTAAAGTTTTCTCATGTTATCTTTTTTTTATGGAGGTGAGAACGAATTTTTTACTGAGATTCTGTGTGAAAGTCATGGAAAGACAGTGACTAGTCATTTCTCAGAAGTCCCTTCTCAAAGACAGTAACAGTCCCTACTGTGGAGCTTTTTTATATACAGAATAAACTGCAAATTAGTAAAGGTACACTCCTGTCTGAGTCACGGGCCCTGTCCAAATGATAGCTGAAAGCTGTTATTGTGCTGGAAAGGCTCATAACTGTGGAAGCCAATTTGAAAAGTACTGATTCCTTAATAAATAACATTGAGTAGCTCCAGTCAAAAGGAATTGGGCTGGCACAAGACACCTTCCTTCCTGGTGTGAAAACTATCCCACAAAGTCCTTTGGCTTCACTGGCTATGGGAATATGGCTATGCCAATACTGCCTGTAGGAGATAAAAGCAAGTATGCATTGAGGGCACAACAAAATGGAAGACTCAGACACAGAGCCTTTATGCAAGACATTCAAAACTAATCCACAAGCAGAAAAGGACAAAAAAACCCTAAGCTTTATGATGAGAAATACGTGTCAAAGGATTACGTGAGAAATACGTGCCTCGTTTTTCCACCATAAAACTTTTTTTGTGAGATTTCTGGAACATGAAGTCAGATGCTACTGCCAAATCTACAGCCACAGGGGAGTCCCAAGTAATTTTAAAAAATGCTCTTTATTCATTAACTTCTTTGGATTTATAGGATTACAGTGCTGAGGACTGGCTCAATGCTAAGCACCCTCCCACATTTCAACTGGCTGTTGAGAGAACAGTCACCAGTTGTTTTCCCCACTAAAACTGGTACCTCTGAGAACATCTCAACACTAAGACTTCCTGTTAAAGTGATCTCTCAGTGTCTCACCCCAGTACCTCCATTCACACTCCTCTGTGCTGAGTGAAATGAGATGGCTCACGGTTTATCAACAAGGCTGTAACATCCATGCTCAGGCAGAAAAAAAAAGCCAGGATTGCTTTGCAGAATCACTCTACCTCTTAGAATGGGAATATTGATCTGGCTAAAGGAGAGTAAGGTGTTGCTTATAGATTTAAAAGTCAGAAAAACCTTTATACCTGAGTTGCACCTGGAGATTCACTAGCTACCCATGCATTCCAGGTCACTGCTGGAGACTCCTCTGGAGGTCTGGAACCTTTGGAACCTCTGGAACAGGTCCTTGCTTATAAGCAAACCACTGCATATGCAGTCTCTCCTTTTTCCACATGGCCTCAAAGCTTGTATTGCTGTAGGTCTTTGTTACTCCACTGATACACACTACAGATGGTTTATACATCTGAGCCAGATTCTGTCTAATTTCATTTTCTTTTTCTCTTAACTTTTTCTTCTTCATTTCCTATTCCTTCAAACTGATGCACTTTCGCTCCCATTCTGTTTGCAGCTTTTATGCATCACATTCTGCCCTTAGTTACAGCAGTAAAAATCTGGTGTTGCTGAATTGACACTGATTTAGCTGGCTAGAAGTGCTGTCCCTGAGCTGGATTATTTGGGTTACTACCACCGCATAGATCCTTGGGTGGATGCCACTGCCCCTGCAGCAGCACTGGCTTTGGAGCAGTTGGAGGGTTGCACCTTCAGCAACTCCCCAAATTCAGAGAACACAAATCTGCACATTCAGTGTTGCCTGCAGATCTTGGAGAGGCAGTAACATTGAGGAGGGGGTGGTGGGAAGAGCTTCAACAGTAACCTCTTACCCAACTGGAATCACAGCAGCAAATCTGGCTATAGCCTGAGCTGCTGTTTCCATTCTTTCTGTTTTTATTGTTTGTCAATTTCCCTCATTACTTAAGAAAAAAATAAATCTGAGCATATTCTTCTTTCAGCTTGTTTTCCTCAGAAATGTAGCCAGAGAAACAGGGCTATGAAAGAGAAGCAAAGTAGAAATGTATACACATAAAAATATATTTCTGATCCTATTTGTATTCCAGATGCTTTACTATGACTTCTTCCTTCAGTTCTATTTTCTTTTAGCTCCCTGTTAAAGTTTTCTTTATTCTGAAAGGAAATAGTTTATCAAAAGTTATATTGAGTTCACTGGGGGATAGAGACCTCAGTCAGTTAAATGTTGTGGTTTCTTGTAGTAAATCAGAAATATACATAATTTTAGTCCCTTGAGTCACTGTCAGATCACAAATGTTCAAACCAGCTACTGTTAGCTGATTAGCAGCTGAGCAGTTGCAACAGCTTTGCCCAAAGAGATTAAAAAACACCCCACTTAAAAAAAAGAAAAACAAAAAACAAACAAAACAAAAAAATCTAATGCCTTAAAAAGCTTTATTAATTACAAAAATACTTAAATGGTTTAACAGATGAAAGTAGCAACAAGTGCTGAAACACCAGATGATACCTTCAGTTATACAACATAATTGAGTTCAAAAAATGGAGATGAGCCAATTCTATAAATGAGGAGTAAAGCAGGCTGATAATATTATGGCTCAGAGGGAAGAATGGGTTTCATTAATTCTAGTTTTCTGCAGAGTCCCAGCTTTTTTCTGCTTCTAGCCTTAACTGCATAATTGTTCAACAGTTTCCTGACAGAATCAGCTTTCCCTTATCCCCATGTGTACTTCAAGGGCTCTTTACACAGAAAAATAATAGTTTACCAAGCTATGCAACATTCATGAACTTTCATTATTTTCATTACATCTTCTTACTAAATGACATTCCTAATACATGGTGGCTGGAATAAGATAATTCAGAGCCCATATGTATTATCAACAAGCATTCTATGGCTCCATACTCAGCAGCCTTCTGCCACAGTCCTAGTTAAAACAGTGCAAGTGGAAAATAGAAGCCTCTTCTTTTTTGTGAGAGGAAGGAAGAGCAGTAGGATAACCTGTAATATCTCATTAATTTGTACAGTGAATTAGTGAGTAGGCAGGCCTTACCACAATTATCTGTTCCTGCCTTTCCACTGCTCTTTGCAAGGGTGGTTGTCACTAACTTCACTGAGACCATGGATTCAGGAATAAATATGAAATGAAGTTGCATACCAGAGTTCATACCCCCTAGAACACTTCTCAGGCTCTCAAGCATATCACGTTGCATCAGTCTCTTCAGAGCTCTTGTTTTAGGCCCTCAGGCAGATGACATTGCATCAATTTCAGATTTTAAAGCTTCGAGCATTCTGCAAGGGCAAGAAACTTGCCATTTCTTCTTCATGAAAATGCAGAATCTGCTGTAATTGTATGGCACTTCGAGCTGAAGCTCAAAATAACTGTATTATACTGCCTTGACTATAAAGTTCCTGAAGGATTTACAGTATTCCCTAAATGTTCCTACAGAGGAACAGCACTATTAGCACTAGAGCTAACAGGATTGTAAGTCATTTAAACAGTACAGGGACTGCAAAACTGGGTAGTGTCTCCTGTGTGCATCCCCCTGTGTCAGCTCAGGTGCTTCTGAAGCATTTTGGATCAAGGAACCCCAGACTTGAAGCAACGATGGGGCAGTCCCATCTTCACAGGGGATGTTTCTTAGGCAACCTGGAAGGCCATTGTCTTTTCACACCCTGCAACATTGAGAGCAGAAGAAGAGTTGTGCCCAGAGCTGTGCCCCTAGAGAGCCCAGGCCTTTCTTCACAGCAAATCTATGGAGACTGGACTGCCTGGATGGCATTCTGTGCATGCCCACTGGTGTCGAGAGTTCAAGCTGTCTGGCATGTTCAGCGAAGCAAGAGATGAAAGCTTTTCAGGAGCACAATATTCACCCTCCTTTGTCTTTGTGTGATGCTGACGAATGCAGTCCCACATCAAGGAAGCACCCATCAAAGCGTATTTTTTAATTTTGTAAAGTAGGAAGACTCTCTAGTTCTTTCAGATTCAAACCTGCTATTAATGAGTGCTGAAAGTTTGACTTTGCCAAAACTGATGTTCAGATTCTTAAACTGTTATCTTTATTTCACATTGCATTGCACAGAGTAATTTCAGTTTAATTATTTTTGGGATGTGGGTTAAAGAACTTATAAGGGGTAATATGTCAATCACAATGTAGATTGTTCACCACTACCTAAAAAAAAGATACATTATTTGTATGGGAAAAGTAATTTGGTTTAATATTTTACAGAATTCTCTTAATACTTCACTTTCATAGAATAAATTTTGAAATAATTATTTTCCTCTATATTAAATGTCGAATTTTTTTCTCCTTTGTTATTGGCTAAGAAGGAATTACTTGCTAGGTCCTTCAACATTTTAATTCATAATAATGTTCAAGATAGGCTTTTTGTAAAGGTGCTATACTACTTTGCAAAAATAATTTAGAGACAGAGCTGGTAGCCAATCTATGTGTCAGACAAAGCAAACAAATGTAGTTAATACAATAAAATTACTCACCCAATGAGTCCAAACATGTTCTTTAAGGGTTGCATTTTATACTCATGGGAAGTTTTTGGAGCAAGTGTTTTTAGTTTTCAGGATTGCTTCCATTGGACAGAGATAATTCATTGCTCTTTGGATTTTCTAGGCCTGGCTCATGCTCCCTGAACAGAATTTGAATAAATAACATCAAAAAACAAAGACACGAGATACAATGAGATGTATAATGAGGGCAAATTTTTCACACAACAAACCCCCAAATAGGAAATAACAAATTTGAAAAAGCTCTCTGAGAGTTATTAATACAGATTTCTAGATCCAGAGAATATGTTGGCTTGCATCTGATACCTTAGTCCTTAATTGCAGTCCATTAAATCAGTTGTACAGGAGCTCGCTATACCTTCTCAAACAGCTGCTGCATACATTCTGAGTTCATAAGTAATTTATTAGGGTTAGTGTTGATGTTGTTAAAGGCCTCAAAACTTACAGAAATATTCCAGTAGACAATTTCTAGCAGTGGGGAGCTTTTCACTCTCTGAAACCTGTGTGATGGTTGTGAATATCTGTTGTAATTTTGTGACCATCAGTGCTACATTTGCTTGTCTTGCCTGTCTGGGTCTTATTCCATTCTGTAAGTAGACTGAGATTCAGGGGCAAAAAAATTTCCAGAGGCACAGGGAAAAAAGCTCCCATTTTCTGAAGTATCAAGATCAATGTTACGAAAACTGAGCAGGGAGCTATAATCATGAGTCTTCTCTCTCAGTCCTTGTTTATTAACATTTCCAGCGTTAAAGTTGGAACTTGTGCAAGCAGAGCAGGAGAAAATCAATTTTGAAATACAGTATGAGATGGTCCAAAGCCCTTTGGACACAGCACATAAAATAAAAAGATTTTAGTCTTTCGTGAGACAGCAAAACTACTTAGATCTGCAAATGCTGCACATTCAACCAGCTTGCTGCTCTTGGGAGGATGGTGGATTCCCATGTTGTGCCCTAGTGTGGAGCTGGGATATGGCTGGACCCAAGAGCTCTGCAGATCTCTGGGATCTTACAGTTGAAGATCATGCACTGGTTGCCATTTTTCTGAACAGTTTTTTTCTTCCTAGAAAAAATGATGTGATTTTCAGAGAAATCTATTTTAACTTTACCTAATGAATTTCTTTCCCTGTACACAGTCACAGAGTTATGCTACATTTTCAATGCCCCTGATTTTCAATGTTTTTGTATTTCTCACTGATTATTTCACATTTTTTCATCACGAGGTGTTTAAAAACACCAGTAGTAGTGCTGTTGGTTTAAGAGAAGTGACAAGGATGAGAAGGAATAAAAATAGGTTTTATCAGATAGACATGGACAAACAGGTGATGTCTCACACAACTAGAATCTGGCCCTGTGTTTTAATTAAATAATACTTTAGCACTCCCTTGGGAACATAGGATAACTTCAAAACAGTTGTAATTTTAGTCTCTCATGAATTTGAACAGCGTGAAGAGGCTTTGAGCAATCCTACACAGTAACCCCTGTCAACCCAAATGTTCATTTTCCACTGCAAGATGATTATTATCCTTTTTACTCCTCTATGTTCATTCACACTTTTACCTGGCATCCTCTCACCATGATTCTCTCCTCTTGGCTTGATTCTCTTCCTCCCATAGACTAAAAACAAGCTCAGTTGTTATATATGACTTCCTTTGCTTCTTAATCTGACAGAAGTACATTTCATGTGTGCAATAAATTATTTACAAAATATTATTTTAGCTTTACATTTTTAAAATTATGTTCATAAATGTGTTCATCTTGCCGCTTTATTTCTCTTGCCTTTATTCTCTCCTCTCCTTTGAGATCAGTGTGTTTCCTTAGAATGACTTGGTCTCTCTGCCTATACATAATGGACCACTGCACTTCAGTGGCTTCAAACCTTTACACTGAAAAATCATGAACTCATAGCTTTCAGTAAGAGAAATATCACTGGAAACTGAAGATTGTTGTCTACAAAAGAGATGCAATTTAAATGCCTCATGGACTCTCATATCCACTGTGCCTCAGCCCTGATGTTACAGGCTGAAATTTGCAGCTAATGGGGCTCATGATAACTGTTGATTTTCCCAGGGTGTCTAGAGGTGTCTATCTCATGGCCCATGCCAGGAACAATCAGTCTTTTAGCCTTTACAAGGCCTGATGGCTCACAAACACCTGGCTTCCAATTGTAGGAATATGATATTTTGAACTGCTGCCTTTCTTATCTATTCAGATTCTTACCCCTATCAATTGAATGGCTGTCCAATTTAACCACAAAACACAGAAGAAGAAAAATTATTATTTTTGCTTCTGCTTCTTTTGCAGAATCAAATTCATTTGTCTTATGCTTGCAGGCTCTGGACAGTTTAATGAAGTGTTGACATGTACTAATGATAGGCAGGGAACTGCAGCACTTCTGTTTGCAGGGCCACTGTCTCTCATTTCAGAGAGAAATGGGAGATCAGCATCCTGTAGCTAGGACTTGAAAATACTACAGGCAAAATACAGGATATTTTGAAGCAGACTGCTCAGAGTTTTTGAATACTGGAAAAAAAAAAAGAAATTAATATACTACAGGGATTTTGCATATTTTAACCACATAAAATTAACCACCTGTAATGAAAATCAGCAATGAGTGTATGGGGCAATAGATGTCTCCAGTACCTTACAGAAGAGCTGAAAAACAGTGGTTGAAGTCCTGAGGTTTTTTGAGTCTTATTCCAATATTCCAGCCAATTTGCAGAGTTTTGCCATCTGTGGTGTCACAATGGCTATAATGAAAACATGTTATAAAATAAACAGCTGTATGGGATAAATTACCCTGCTTCTCCATATGCCATACACCAATTCCAATCTTGTATTAACTCTTTGATACACAAAGGTACATTTTGGTTTTGGATCAATGCCAAAAATCAAGACTTTTATTATACATAAATGTTTTGACCAAGAATTGGTGAAATAGAATTTGTTTATCAGATGCAATTTTATGTAAGAATTTGAGTTTGCTACAGTTCACTCCTAAATTTTGCTGAAGTGAAACATTGCCTCGCAGGAACGACTTGGATTGCAGTGCAATGGGCTTTTATTGAGAAGCAGAAGTTAGCGGGGGATCTCTTTCAGTAAGCTTTTAAGAAACTCTCCAAGGAGATTTTCTCTGCACAGAACTGCCCATAGGAAGCAGCTTGCTTTTAGCATAGTTCTGCTAAAAGCAAAGTGTTGTGCTGTAATCGCAGACTTGAATTAAGCCAGAGGACAGATTTAAAGTTCTGAGTCACGTGAAGATGCTTATGTTCCTTCTGCCTTACCACTTGAATTTGTGAAGAGTGAAAACTACATAGACTAACCACAAAAAGGCTATGTGACACTCATTCAGGATTGACAGGTACTTTGCTATTTTTCATAAATTGAAGAATATCTTTGCCTCCAGCAGAGCATGTCGCTTGGAGATGATTATCAGCAGTCAGTTGTGGACACTCACACTTACAGAAACGCTGCTGTGCTTTGCAAGGCATAAGACTGCATGTCATCTCATCCCATTCTGCTGCAAGAAGCAATTTTTGCTTACCTTCCTTCTCTGGTTACCAGACCAAGGTGGAGGTCTGCAAGGTGGAGGGCTTAGAAGAACCAGGAGAAAAAAGGTACTACTAAGTTGAGTTTGTTTTACCAGACCTACCACCTGAAGAGTCAAAAGTCAGCTAGTTAGACACTGTAAGTGATGCTTTAGAAAGGAGGAAAATAAGTTTGTGTTATGCGTTATTGCCACCGGGATGGAATGACTCATCTTCCCCAAATCTGTACAAGAGCTCTGCCATGGAATCCTCCAGGATGCAAAAATCTAAGAAGAAGGTGTGATAATTTATTAAAAATCTTTGCAAAGAGGCCTGCTCTGCCTTCCATGCACTCTACCACTGAATGGTATTCACTGGAAGTGAATGTCAATAGGAGGTGTTTTGACACACTGCAGAGGTGGCACAGACTTAGAGCAGCAGAAACCCTGCAAGTGTTGTGCACTTTTCTGGAGGACAGTATAATTCCTGACAGTAAATACAAAAGACCTTCCCTTTATTTCCTTCTCCATATTCCTCTCCTACTCGGAGTTCTCTTCCTTTGTAGCTTTCCTATTGATGATGATTTTTATAACTTTCTGCATAAAACCCAAGAGCTGACCTGTTTCAGTGCCTTCACAATGAAACTGAAGGCTACGGTGACAAAATTACACCTTTTAGGAAGTTCGGAATAATAACTGAGAGTTAAAATGCAATTGCAGCATAGTATCAGTATCAAATCCACTGACACAGATTTACTACTTGGTTGCACTGAGGATGATTTCAGGGAATGCCTGCTGTGGGGCCTCCTGCTCTTTTAAGGGTATGTGACCAAAGAGCGCTGAGTGAGGCAGGGTGTTGTCTCGCTTCTCTCCTGCTAACAGCCAAATGCATTTTTAGCAATATGTCTCCCTGAGCCTGCCAACTTCATTCTTAGTGAGATCCTAATAAGTGCTGGCTATTACTCTGGGGCCGCGACCGCTGCTTTCAGGCTGATTCTGCTTGTCTGTTGGAGTCTGACTACAGGGAAATGCATTGTGCTGCCTCCATGGCAGGTTGACAGTTTTTCAAGCACTTCTTGAACCTAATCCAGAGAGAGCTTACCAGTGGGACTGCTCCTGCCAGCAAGGAAAACCCAATATGTTTCTTGCACCGTGCTCCAGACCCCTTCTGGGCATTCATCACCTGTGCAGTGAAGTCCTACTTCTTTTCCCAGGGCAGAGCAAGAAAGGTATGCACCCTGCATCCATCTGAGGGTGATCAAGGGACTGCAAATATGTCAGAACTTCTGTAATTCCTGCTGTAGCTGCTGACATGCAGCAGGCTGAGTGGGCAGGAATGGCATTGAAAAGGTAGGAAGGAAAAGGTACCATCGAAAAGGTGGGAAGGAAAAGGTAGAAAAGACTGAGGGAAGGAAGATAAGAAACTGAGAGATGTAGAAGTGCTGCATCTTCTTCCCTGCACTCTGATCCTGTCCCCAAATATCATGTATCCTCCAATGTTCCCACTGCAAGTAGAGTGAATATGATGCATCCAGGCTGCACACCCCAAGTGTCGTTTTGATTTTTCCTTTTCTTCCACCACATACTCGAGCTCATTCCCAGGCTGGGTCAAAGGACACAACTAACTGGGTCAGACAGTGTGAGGCAAAGGAGCTGACCCTGGGGTAGTCCTGTGTTTTCATCCCAGCTTTTTCACTATGTCAGAATGTTGCATTGTGTTCAAGAAATGGAGGAGATTGTAAATTATTCTTATTGGAATCTATGCATATCATTTATATATAGTCTAGTTTAGCTAGTCTGTATTTTAGCATATAGAAGTGACCATTTTAGGCAGCTCAGGTCAACTTTATTTTACTTAGGCCAGCTGGAAGTTATGGAATCAGAAAATATCAGAGCAACAAAACAGTTGGTTCATTATTATTTTTGTTCTGCTAGGCTTTCAGTGCATTAGTGCTGCTTTCCTGTGCCCAAGAGATTCTCCATTAGGATGCTTCATATCTTGAATTGTAAGACAAGGCATAAGTGCCTTACTGACCTTTTCCCAGTCAGGTCTGGAGTATGTTGCCCATGATGTCTCATCAAAACCATGCTAGAGGGAGCTTAGGAATGTTTCAGAGGTGAATGAAATGTGTGCATCCTTTGCAGTCCTTAGCTAATATCTAAATGATTAAACTATAGCTTCTAGCTTCCTGGGACTTGGTGGATCTAACAAAGTCCTTGGCAGCTATCACTTCCCACTGCTCAGTCTGTAGCTGCCTTTAACCTTCATGGGATTAAATTTCCCTGAGTGGATCTTCCTCATTTTAGATTTGCATATTAAACACAATCCCAGAATCAGTCTGCAGCAAAGGTGAGCTGAAGGAGAAACATTGAATTCTTTCTAGTAATCTGTAATCTTTGTATTTGTGACTTGTGTTTTCCTTGCCAAAATCCCCACAGCTTTAGTGCTATGACACTGGCTCCTGGGCTGTGTACAGATATGCGTTAACTACATTTTCTGTAACATCTATCACGCACTGCTGCCAGCTCTGTTGTTTTTGCCTACAGTACAGATGTTCCCTGAGCTTATCAGGAAAGAACTTACTACTTTGTCAGTGCTCTCTGCTTGCTTGTATCAACCCTCTCTTGGTATTACATTCTTCCCTTAGGCTGTTATCACTCAGGTTGGAAAGACTGTTTTGACAATCTGCAAGATCTGGATTTGCTTCTGCTTTACAATGTCATGTTTGCCTGGATGACAAGTCCTGCAAATTCATGCACAGGTCACTTGAGGTCAGTCCAGAGGAGGGTATTCCAGGTGTCCCTTGCTTCATGATGGAGCTGTCATATTCAAAATGCAGTGGTATGCAACACGTCTGCTTTACCTGGAAACCCCCCAAAAGGAATGTTTGTGCCTGGCTTATAGAAGCATATTCCTTCACTAAAATTATCTCAGCATTGGATCAAATATGCCAATTCTGTGTTCAGATCTTATTTCTCCTTTATTGAGCTCAGCCATACTGAGAGCCAGTGCAACTCTTCCCAGTACTAACGTACTGCTTCACTGCAGAGCACAGGTTGTTGACAAATTGTGCTCTCTGCCTGCACGTGCCATCACCACTGGAGCTGATCATGGGCTTAGAAGGAATAGAAATGTTGTTTGCAAACCACGTAACTCACTGCTTACAGCCTCCCCATTGTCCAAGGTAGCTAACAGCACCATACGGCCAGAACAGGTCATGGCTGAAGGTGTCCTCAGATAATACTTCTTTTCTCTATTCCCAAAGCTTTTGTGGAGTTCACTTCTCTCCCCAGCTTTTCACTTTGATTGCTGTGATCTCAGCTGTTCCACAGTTTGTGGTCACACCTGGAGAAAGAGGTAAATCAAAGGGAATCAGCAGAGCTCCAGAAAACCTCAGGTGGCAAAGACGGAAATTTGAGTCACATAGATGGCTAAGCAACACAGGTCATGGAATCATAGAAAACCTCCAGCTGGAAGGGTCTAATAAGGGTCATCAGACCCAGCTCATGAAAAGTGGAGCAGAAAGAGGAGGAATGCATATAGTTTGGCATCTATGATGGGTCTAGACTCACATCCACGAGCAGGCTGCTGAGTGCCAGATATTCGTCCTTGAGTACTGGTTGAACACCCTGTGGTAGAAATGTTTATGGGTGGATGCAGATGTTTCCGTGGCACTTCCTGGAACCAGAGGAAGCTGTCAGTGTCAGCAAAGCCTCTGTGCCCCTGTCCTTGGGGAGGCTCTACAGAGGGTCTCTCAGCTCTTCGTTGAGTTGAGGGGGAAGGTCCTAATGTAATGACCATTCACTTAGAAGAGTCCTATCCTGGTGACACCATGCACTGTCTCTTCCCATCTCAGATGACAAACTGCATCCAAATGTAAACAATACATGGCAGAAGTGCATGGCTCGAGGAAAAGGAACTAAAAATGGAGGTGTAAAACAACAAATTAAAATATATAGGATTTGAACTGGAAGTCTTCTCTGCATGGATTTTTAATTCAATTTTGCTGCAAAAGAAGTTACTGGTACAGATATCTCTAATTAAGAGGAACTGTCTAGGGGAAAAAAAGTGTTTACAGTAGTTTATGCCTGCATTTAAAAAATTGCTCCTTGCCTGAGCAGCACTGATTGCAACACTTCCTGTCTTGAAGGTTTTGGAATTTAAATATTCTGCTAGATAGATGATTTAAGTTGCATTCCTGGAATACATGTCCATGTCTTAAAATGAGATATGTGAGATGCTGTTAATAATACCTTGAGCCACAGTTCAGAGTTTGGTGGTTATACCCCAGCACAGATCTCTGTCCCTTGAAAAAAAAAAAATTAAATAATAGAAAGGATGGATGGTTGCTTAGAGGAGTAAGGGAAAAGGAGTAATACAGAACAAAGATGTAAGTTGAAGGAGTTGACATCTTTATCATTTAGTTTGTTGCTGGATTGCTGCAAACAGAAATCCTTCCATGATACAGTTTTCTCCAAATATTGTCTAGGGACTACTGCTCAAAGAAAGAGTGATCTTTGGCAGCACCCTGTGATACTGGTGAGATGGGAAGGAGCCAAATGGGAGAATGAACTATCTATTCCTGACTCTTAAGAAGTTGCTACTTTTTCACTTTGACTGAGGATCTTCTAGATTTCTTGGGGCCAAGTTAAGAATTAGACATGTCAATTCAGGGAAAATGTCACTGACACATGGAACATGGAGCTCTGAAAAATGCATGTGATATTTCAATCATTTCTGGTTTGGTTTCTGTGTTTCTTTGCTTGACTGCATTCCTCAGTAAATGAGACACAGCTATATCCAGGCTCTTAGAAGTGGCTTTAAAAATTGTATTTTTCCATACTTCATTACATCATTCTCTCACACAGCTAAAAAGTGGAGACACACAAAGAAGGCAACTGGGACAAGTGCAGCCCTTGTGTAAACAAGTAATTTTCATCCAGAGAGCACAATGTAGTTGACTGTGTTTTCCCACAACTGTAATACACTAATCAGTGAACAATACACTGGTAGTCTATTTTTTTGGACAAAATCAAATGCATATATACAGCCCCAGGTCCCCTCAAGGATGGTAACAAAAGTGGACTCCTTTGTTTATTTTTTTTAGGTTTGCTTATGAATTTGACATTTTCTGAACTCCTGAGAACAGTTTTGTGATGTAGGTTCTTGATCTTGTTTTGCAACAGAATTTCTGGGTGATGTGGTAAAGAAGACAGACTTTCATATTTAAAAGAGAAAGGTTGTTGATCTCCCTTACAGGTGAGTGTTAATTTTTGAGTTGTTTAGACAATATTTTGAGGTGGTTTCTACCTTACACAGAGCACCATGAATTCACTGGGATTAGCACATATTCAGGAAGAGACGCTTTACAAGTTTTGCCGAGAGATGGAGAACAAAACAGTTTTAGCAAGACTATATTCACCACAACAACTGATACTCAGCTAAACAAAACCAATGGTGGGAAAACTTCACTGGTTTCTCTGAATTGTGTGTATTAGTGAACTGACCTAGAATTTCTAAACACTCTTGTTTCGATGTCATGCCTTAGTTATAACTTTCACCATTTAGAAAGCAAAGTCAATTCATTAACCATCAAAAACAAAGCAAGAAACATGTCTGTGCTGTAGCAAACTGCAAATACTGAGATGTTGCTTGCCATAAAGGGTTTAAAGGCAAAGGAGGTGGAGATACAGAAAATAGCAGAGACAAAAGGCATGTAAATAATCTGTTCGAGCTCATTATTCCAATCCAACACCTGTTGGTGGGGTATTCCATAAACATCAAATGTGTGATAGAAACTAGATTTTAGAGTTTGTCTTTTTTTGTTTGTTTGTTTTATTCTTCTTTGGTTTGTAGGCACAAGTGGGGGAAGAAACATTTTAAACAGCAAAACTCTATCCCAGGAGTAAGGTAAGATCAGAGTTCAATGCAGTTCCTTTGTAAGTATCCTCACTGCCAGAGCCACCTTCTCTCACAAACTCAATCCCTCTATGTCCCTTCCCACCTCCAGACCCCAGCTTTATCCAGTGCTCAGTTTAATGTCAGTATTTTTTTCACACTCAGTGTCTGATTTTCAGATTAATGATTTCCTCTTGGTCTTACAGTACTTACTGTAACTGTATCCAATGCTTTATGAAGGGTTATCATGACATCATAAAACTCCTGTGAAGTCATAGGAACAGAGTTGCCCTTCTATTAACAGGGAAGGAAGGAGAGTAATGAGCAACTCATGCTGTAATCAAGAGTTCTGACATTTTGGATGTCCAGTCTAGGCACTGTAGATAGGCCCTGGGGCACTGATATCAGGGTTAGAGTGAATTAAAGAGAAGGCTCAGACTCGTTATTTTTGCAAAACTGGTATAACTAGAAAGAATGCACACACAAAACAATCAGCAAAGTAAACTCAGCACACTCCTTTCCTTGCTGACATCCCCAACTAAAATGATTTAGAACACAGTCAAAGCAATCACAAACTGCATCACCCTTACAAGTGATGCTCTTTGCACTGCCAAGAAGAAAATTCAGAGCATAGTTCTTCCCATCAATGCAAAACTCCCATGTGCTCCTGTTTCATCTAACGTAGCATTTATGCTAAGCCTTTGACCAGAACAAATTTTTTCCATCTTGCAAATAAGTGGAAAATAAAATAGTGAAGTGGATTTACAGCCTTGAATTCCCTAGCTTCCTAAAAGCCCCTTCTGCATCACAGCAGTGGTGTGGAATGCTAGCTGTCTATGGCTACCAAGATGTTTTGGGAATTAGTTCACAATAGAATGCTAAAGAAACTGGCAGAAAGCCTGATGCTGAGTGACATCCTCCACAAGAATTGAATTCCTCATGATTTAATGTGTCTTGCTTGATCTTTCAAGTTTCAATGCTGTGCTACTGGATTTCATTTTAAACATTTAAACAAATATTATGCTACAGTTTATTCTTTCAAAAAAGCCTGTCATAAAAAGTTCCTCTTGTAACATTCATTTTAAACCAAGATACTAACAAAGTCCCTTTGTAGCAGTTGACATTGTAATCACATAGACAAGAGTTGACAATTGATCTTTGCTCTTTTCTATGATGGCACAATTCTGGTGTCAGTTTTTCTTGATCAAATAATCAACATGCAAAGTAATACAAGTGAAAGCAGGATCTAATGTGTCAGGTATTAGTATCACATATTATGAAGCAATCTTGTGAAAAGTAAAGATTTTGTAATAGAATTATTTGAAGTGAAAAAGCAGAATCAGGCTCTGAGGCTCCAGAATTGGCACATGTATGTCCTGCAGTGAAGGAATAAAGTCACCTTGCTCTTACCTACTGCTTTAAATAAAAGATTGGAAAATCTAACTCCTTTTTTAAAAACCTTGAAGTGTAAGACTTCTGCTCTCCAAATCAGTATGTTCACTTCCCATGCAGTGAGCTAGACTTGAAAAGTCACAAGGTAGCACTGAATCATTATCTATTTGAAAGAATTAAGGGATAAGGGGGAAAAAAGTCAAGTCTATTTTTAGCTTTGAAATTTATGGTCATGATAGCATCTGGCCAAGTGAGAATGATCTGATCAAAAAGTTGAAAGGCAAGGATATCTATCTTTCATGCATCTTTAAAAACACTGCAAGCCAAGATGTTAGAACCACATGAAGAAGTTAATCTTGCCTTCAGATGAAAGATTTACTAAAGCCCATGGCAAAGAATTTAAGTGTTAACAGGTCAATTTCTCTTGTAGAAATACAATTCTACTGATTCCTTTACATTTGTTATTAATCTACAGGCAAGGGTCCACAGAATATGCAATATAGGATGACAGCAATTGATCATTATTTTAGAAGAAGTTAATTTTCCCATGGCCACAAAAGTATGTTGCCTTCCAGGAATTTGGAAGACTAGGTCCAACAAGTGAATGCAATCACCAATTTCAACTCAACTCAAAGGGAATTTCAGTAGCTTTTGGATGGTACAGACTTGGAGACCTGCTTTGTTAAAGCAATAGCTGCCACACTGTCAACTAGACAAAGCTTTCTGAAAGCCTTACAAGAGACATTTTTTCCCTGCATTGGTTCAGACTGTGAACCACAGATTTGCTTAAAAACCAGATTGTAAAATAAAATCTTACACAGGAACATCTTGTTTCCCTGGCAGATCCCTCCATGTGTGCCTGTATCATGGACATGCCACGCACCAGCAATGGGGAAGGGTCACCAAACAATTTCCTGCATTCTTCACAGAAGCAGGGGAAGAAAGTCTTCAGTGAGCATGGTAAGAAATAGCATCTGTTGGTCAGAAAAAGTAAATTTGCAGTGCTGGTAAATTTAAAGTTGTGGAAGAACAGGATCCATGACTGTCTATTTTGGACCAAAATTACAAAGAATTTCTCTTTGTTTCTTTTTATATCCTTGCTATAACACCATGCTTAACCTTTAATGATGAGCCCATGATCTGGCTT
Source organism: Sclerurus mexicanus (assembly GCA_013396755.1). Classification (NCBI taxonomy): domain Eukaryota; kingdom Metazoa; phylum Chordata; class Aves; order Passeriformes; family Furnariidae; genus Sclerurus; species Sclerurus mexicanus. Next base: position 655,400 of record VWZF01006299.1, on the reverse strand, counting down.
GTCCATCATATTTCCCTTGTATTGGAAGAATTTTGATGACTAGATCCACAGCAAACTGAATCCTGGTGGACACATTTTCCATTTCTGTATTTCTTCCCATCATATGCCAGCCATAAATCATTCCTACATCTACGACACACACTTCAATTTGCTTCTTTTTTAGACATAATTTTCACACTTAGACAAACCTTTTCTTGCATGGTAGGTTTATTTTCATAGCAGCACAGCAGTTACCAGTATTTTGCCTTATTTTTGAGACTTTATGTCTTATAAGGACTTGAGCCTCTGAAAGGTTTTGACTGCCCATCAGCTGTTATTTCTATAATAGACAGGCAATGCTGGTATGGCAACTGCAAGGCATTATTAACTTCTTGTTCTTCATGCTTTGTGCTGACCCTTGGTCTCCCGTGGCAGATGTTAACTGAATCTCCTTAGTCACTGTGTGGTTAATGAGAAATTTTGCCCTGAATGTAGATCCCATGCTTCCTCCAGGGTTTACTCTGCTCAAGGCACAGGAAAAACAGGAGTGAGGAGGCTAACACGTGAGTTTAGCTGCGCAATTGCCATTTCTCATTCCTGTTAGAGCTGATGTTGTTCCAGCCTCTGCACCTGAGAGACACCTATACAGATACACAGAAATGCAGTGTGGCACGAGCAGGCACAAATGTTCCCTCTGTTATACCTTTGTGCTCATTATATTTTGAACTTAACTTTCTGCATGGTCCTCAATGCATAAATGTAGAAATCGTTTCTGACTGTTCTGTTAACAGAAGTTAGTTATGTTAACACAAAAAGATTGTTGAGAGAGTCAGTTTCAAAAAGTGCTGTCTCTATGGGCAAGTGTATGTCTAGAACAAAGACGAAGTCTTGCATGCAACACACTGAGTGCACTTTTGCTATAGAAAAAGAAACTCATGCATCCCTTTATTTTCTAAAACTGTGCCAATGTGTCCATGTGACAATACAAAACAAAAGAGGAGGCAGGCAGGCCACTAGTCAGCAAGTTATATTGCCATAGCCCAAGGACATTTTCCTGGTTAACATATCTGGCCTTGTTACCAGATTATAATAACAGTATTAATCAGTGACTTAAATGTATGTGACACTCTTTTAAACCAGTTTCAGATGGAAATGGAAAATATTTAGATCCTGATTGCATGGGCATCCAGAAGACCTAAGGGTTTCAAGAGACCCTGAAGTCTGGATTTAACAGAGCAGAAAAAAACAGATGCAGCACACACCCAAAATAAGAAAAGTAGCCTTCCCCTTTCGGTGTAATGAGTCAACAATAAAGCAAGCTAAGCAATGTGATGGTAAGGAGTTTTGAGAAAACCTCTTTAAAAGAAATATTTCTTAAGCGAAATATCTCATCTTAGCGAACCCTTTAATCCTGCATCTTTACACATATCCTCCCCCCACACTGATGCAGTAGAAAATGACTTTACAACTGTTTTCAGGAACAGAAGACGTGCCACTGTATTTTGAATACTGATTTAATATTGGAAATCTGCCGGTTAGTGCTAAGTAGAAGCAAACTAATCTTTTAGAAAATGAAATCTTGCCCTGCTATTCATCCTTTCGACCCTTCTTTGCAGGTGTTGAAATGTACTCAGTTCAGAGCTGCTGTACCCACTTCAAAGGCCAAGCCTGCATTCAGAATTGAGTTTTTCTTTCCATACACAAGGCCCCTGCAATGGTGTTACAGCTTTATTAACCCCACAAGTTTAAGTCACTTTAGCTCATGACTCCTGAATTGTCTTTATTGATAATTCATCATTGTATTTTCATCTACTGTTGGCAGTCTTTCAGAGAAAACCTAGGCAAAGTGCCACTCCGGTGCTCACTCCTTCCCTGTACCTTCCACTTGAGATGAGTGAAGCTCCTGCCCAAGTCACATCCCCCCTCCAAGCTTTCCATGCACACACTTCTGTCCCCCATCTGCCTCTATACCGTACTTGTTTCCCTTGCAATTCCCTCCTGTTGTATCCTATATTTCTGCCATTCCGTATTTCCTCATACATCTTTCCAGACTGAATTTTGTCTTTTCCTTTTTTGTCTTTTTTTTTGTTGGTTTTGTTTTGTTTTGTTTGGGCTTCTTGCAGCTCCATGGCCATCCACTTCACTCAGCACCTCCGTGTTGCCCATTGTTGCTGTCTACAGATTCTTGTGTTCCCTGTCTCCCTGTCACACTTGACCCTGAGCCCTCAGATCCAGAGGTGCAGTTGCAGCCTGAGAGGGCTGCTCCAGGTACCCACAGACCTCCAGCTCTAGCAGCACAGGGCACAAGGCTGTCTAGAAACCAAAGTGTCCTTTCAGGGTTCTCAAAGGCTTGCAGCTTGTGGAAACCACCATGAGGCTGTCATGGGCCTCTAGTTAAAGCAGCTCAGATGTATCTTCCTGCCCTACAACAATGCACTTCAGTCCCAATCCAGCCATACCCCTAAGGGGTACCACCTTTCCCTGGGGTTGATGGGCTTTGCCTATGTTTGAGACCCATGACATCTGACCCATCTCCCAAGGGTACTTCATCTTACACTGGCAGCAACTACAAGAGTGTAAAGCAAAATATATACAGATGTTCCCCCAAAGAACAGAAAGGAGTGGAAAGGATTCAAAAGGTTTATTTCAGAGGCAAGAAAGCTGAAAACTTATAGATCCTAATGGCACTCAGATGCACTCGCCACAGAGCAGAAGGCAAAGGCAAGGCTTTCTCTCGTTCCTCAGGCTTTATCATCACTGTCCCCTCCTCGGCTCCCCCACTGGCTGCCAAGGCCTTGCAGCACATCTGTGAGCATTCTCTCTCTTGTGCCTGGGGAGTGACCTTCTGTGGAACACATGCAGAGAAACATCCCAAAACTGCGTCTGGGAAAGATGCCTCGTTCCAGACAGGAAAGCTCTCTTATCAAAAAATAATTGTCTTCTTGGTAGCAATATCTTCTGGAAAAGAGCTATTTACCTCTACAAAGGGTGAGGATGCCTCATGTTTCAGTGCCACAGACAACAAGGAGAGGCAGCAGCCTCCTCTTTAAATAAGTACAAAACAGCTGCCTGAAAAAATGTTTACACCTCCCCTTACTGTTATTTTTAGGTTGTGTTTTTTTTTTCAGTAGCCCTGGAAGTAAAAGATTATTAGATCTGGGAAAGATGCAAGACAGTATTTCTAATGGACTATTAGGTGGTCTTTCTGTTTTAGTGTGCAGTCACTTAACAAACAGGTTATATATAGATATATATTGTGTTAGTCAAATGTCTAATACCTTATTATTAGTGCTAATGATAGCGTGTGGCTGTGTCTTGGTCTCCCACACAAACTGTGCATTCATATGTAAACCTTTCAAGTAAATGTTACATGTTGGATTGTTTTGCCTATTACTATGACTATAACTTATTTTATATTTCTAAATGTGCAAATATTTACCCTGACAAACTTAAGGTAGAGCAAGGTCCATCATGCATTCTTCAGGTCTTAGTTTTGAGCTACAGCGGAACTGGCTATGAGCCTTTTTGTGGGGTTGAACTTTGAGACTTTGCTTTCAAATAGGATCCCTCTCCCAGAAGAATTTTGATTGTTTATGTTCTAGGCTTTTGTTTCTACTACTCTGTAAAGTATAGTGCTAAGTCTCCGCAGGAAGTGTGAAGATATACCACCTCCAGAAGCATGGAGCACCAAATGTGTGTTCTTTAAACACATCAACAAGATCAGGAAACAGCTGCAGAGATCGGATCGCAGAACACAGCCAGGCTAAATGAACAGCCACTATCCTGATATAAGTTCTTCATTAGCTGACGAAGGCAACTTGAGCCTACTATATCCAGTTTTAACTGCAGATTAGACATGAGAAGTCTAATTCAGGCAAGCTATAAATTACACTACATGCTCATTCTTTGTCATGATCTCCAATCTGTTCCTCCAGTGAAATCTTGGAAATATTTCTTCCACTACTATATTAAGCCAAGAAGATGGTATGGATTTTTGTGCAATGTGTAATGATCCATTTTACAGACATATGAATTCATATAAATGCTGTGTTAGCAGGCTGCAAGGTCCATTTTCTAAAATGACATTTTCCACTGCATCTGGTGTTTCAGAAGAAAGCAATGCATCTGCTTAGGCCACATACAGTTCTTGAGAAAAATAAGATTTCCTACTGCAATGCCATTTTTGATATTTTTCCTGAGGCTTTAGGATTAAATAGCTTGCTATGAAATTTTCTCAGTCTCAGCTTCTCCAAATTTAAATGTTCCACAAAGTTAGCTTCAAGATGTAGTAAACCTATTCAGTGCCACTCACAAGGTCAACTGTATTTTCCAGCATGTATTAAAGTTAGGAAAAGCCTATTAAACTGTCTTACCCTACTAAGATCAAACTCAGCTGTAGGCACATGGTCCCTTAAAAATATACTACCAGTCTGACTTTCTCATTCTCCTTAGCCAACACCAGCCTGTGCACAGGACCATGAACTTGCTGGTACACTGACTGAGGGAGGAAAACACAGCACAGAGAGGGACATTTGGGCAGAGCTGTACTGGGAATTGCTCCAGCACTTTTCTCTAGATGCTCTTACCCTGCAAGGATCTCCTCCTGCTGTATGTTTTGTACTCACCCACAGACCCGTGGCCTGCGCCTTATCCCTTGCCAATTTACATCAGGGTGACGTTTCTCCATCAGCCACAAGGACAAGCAACTCCTTTGAATTCCTTATACCTCTGTCCTCCTGCAACTCCATTCCCACCTTCCAAGAAGCAGGCTGCAGATGTAAGAAGGGGTCCCCTGCATTGCTGAGCCAGGAGCCTGTTTCCTAATTTTGATTACTACCATCTCACTGGCTTTTCATTATTAAAAACATGATCTTATTTCAGGCTGCTTCCTCACTTACTGGACTCAGTGCTATGCAAGGACCACTCCATTCATCAGAGCTGAGGGCTGCAGAGCTGCTCTCTCCCGAAGGACAGTGTTCACCAGGTGGGTCATATTCCATCTGATCTGTACCCTCCATCTGAGGGTCCCCTAAGCACAGCATGCTCCCTGCATCACAGTGCCAGGATGAAGAGTACAGGCATCAGGAAACCTTGCTAGCACCAGGGGAAATTGGATGTTTTCTGCTTGGCTTAGACATCTTCTTTTGGTGTTTCACCTCCTGCTTGCCAGACTACTACTGATAAAGTGCCTCTCTGAAGCAATTAGCAGAACTGCTGGACTCTAGCCTTTCATGCCAGATATTACTAATCATTTACTTACTGAAGCCAAGGTACTAATAGGTTTGTCTGTGAAGTCTTTTGTAGCTATTCCAGCATCAGGTTTGTACAACCTTTCACAAATCAGAACTGAGATTTTAAAACTGAGTGCCCCTAAAGTGCTATTTCTCATGCTTTAAAAAAAAAAATCCACGTGAAGACGGAGAGGGTATATGGCAGCAGACAACAAGAAGGGACAAGAGAGTTTATTTGTAGTCCATACCAGAAGACAGCTACAGATATATTTGTTTTCCTCTGGAAGAGACTGTGTTTCTTAACTGAAAAATAACTCTTCTAGAGTATCAAGAAGTTATCATGTACAGCTTTTTTTTTTTTTCAAATATAGATCTTGCATTTGTAAATACCTTGCAAAAGAATTTTCTATCACTATTTAGAAAAAGTACTGGCCAAGCTTTTCTATTTATGTTTTTCACATGTGCTGGTGTTTTATCACTTGGGTAAATAAAAATTGAAGTACAAAAGCTCGCTGAAAATGGCAGTATTTAAAGAAATGTTTAATTGGAATTTTCAATCTTCTTGTTATACTGATAGAAAGGTAAAAAAAAAATGCCAAGAAAAGTAAAATTAAATTAAGCATGCTGTTTCAAGTCTATCGATAGCAAAGTATGGGAAATATAACTCAGTGGGCTAAAATTGGAAATAAATTAAGGAAGTTGGGAAATTATAATTTACGCAGCATGACTAGGCTTCAGTCAAGGCAAGATATATCACTTATTTTGCTCCAACAATAGTTGTCTTTACATTTTGACCAAACTACTTTTATTTTCTTTCCTTATTGATACGTCCTTTCCTTCTCTTACTTTGGAGCCAACATTGGCGAGGACAAGAAACAGACTTGCCAAAGAAGCTGCCAAAATAGCACTATCCAAAGTGAAGTCTGTACCTTTTTCCTCAGTCTGGATTCATTTCAGTCTAATGGAATGAATCCCAGTATTCAAACAGCTTGTTGTGAAGGTCATCCTGTATTGGAACATTTAATTACCAGCAGATATATATATAAATACACATATATAAATATATGCCTGTATACATACATAGATAGATCTTTATATATATATATATATATATATATATATATATATATATGAAATACATATATGGGAGATAGCAACTGGAACAAATTCTTAGTGGGAGTGAATAAATCAGCTTGAAAGAAATGAAAGAACCTCCTCATTCTCAATTACTTGAAGTGTTAGTGGAGTCTAGAATTGGATCATCATCAGAAATAGGGGCAAGGAACATCACTGAGAGAGGCTACACAGAATTAATTGCAAGCAAGAACTTTCTGATGAAACACTGACTGCAAATAGGAAGTCATTAATTTTTAAATATAAGAAGTAGTATGACAGGATATTAAGTTTCTCAGCACAGTGGAACCCAAAGGATTTTTGTTTAAATTCCAACAGCAAGTGTTTGCAGAGAAAAAATTGTTTTACTGATTTGCTGAACAGTTTGTATTTTGTGAATTGCACTCTGCAAATGGCATGTGAAGGGTATAGAACAAACCAGAGACAAGAATTCCAGTTCAGGAAATTCTGAATGTAACAGAATCTGAAAATATTGAAAAAAGGGAGGGAAAAAAATTGTATGTGTATGCCATAAATATATGTATGCACATGTGAAAATACACCTACTAATGGTAAGATGTAAGTTAATCATAAATTACTCCAAATCATTCAAAATCTATGCTTTATATTTTGGTCAAACTTCAGTGGAGGTTACATCCAGAGGGCAGGGAAATGAACTGTTTGTAAGCAGTTTTCCCTTTGTGGTTGTGAGAGTGCCCTTCTCCTCCAGTCTGTCTGTCTTGGGACCGGCTAAGTTGTCCAGGTGGACATCACTGCTCCAAAAACATTGACCACGTGGCCACCGAAGTTGCTGCATAGCAGCTTTGCATCTACACCTGAGGAACCAGGTGGGATTGCGTTGATTTGCTATCGTCGGCTCCTTCCCCAGCCTGCTCCATAATGAGTCCCTAAAGGAGACACTCAGCACTCAGCCCCTTCACGTGAGCACTTCATCAGCTCCTGGCACGCTGAGCACAGTGATAATTTTACACTGACAGAAGTCTTCATACACCATGGTTGAAAACTTCTGAAAACAATATCTTAAATTAAAGATTAACTGATGTAACTCCCAGAAAAGTGCTGCCCTGAATTACCAATTTTTTATTAAAAGCATTTAATATCTGTAATTGAAGTCATTTTAATTGCATAGTGCCTGGCATTATTTAATACTTTCACTAATAACTTGTATGATAGGGAAAGCATTAACTGATTAAGTTTTCAGGTGACATCAAGGCAGGAGGATCTGCAACTGAGTAAGTACAGGACTTAAAATGATCTTGACAGAAGCATAAGCAGAAGATAACAAGATATAACAAGAATGAGTGTATTCAAATCACTTTAACTTTGCATTTTAGCTACTTAATATTGTAAGCCTGTTTACAGCTTACAGGAGTAAGGATATTTCATATATCATATATTGTATTTTAATAAATGATAGCAAATCACTGCATAATGTAAAAAAATAAAGCCTGTGATTTACACTCATCTGTAATACCTTGTAGTGTGCTTAAAATACAATAAGGTGATCAAGCCCATAACATGCTCATACCATCTATTAATATCTATTCAATTCTTTGTCATTCTCAGTGTTTGGGGGATACTTAAAGTAAAAATACACTGCAGAAGCACAAAACAATTTCTAATGAACAATTCTAAGTAGTAAAACTTGCCCTTGGGCAGAGACATGCAGAAGCCAATTTCTCCACACCAATGCATTAGGTTTTATTGACTTTCCCAGGATTTCTCAGGAAGTTTGCACAGTAGCACACCTGCCTTCATCCTGTTTAGCAGGAGAGCACTGATTCCTAGGATCTGATCAAAAGTGTTCAAAGGAGGAATTCAAATAAAAGGCTATGTTGGGTGGAAAAATCACCACACTAAAAAACATATATAGCCCACAAACTATTGAATGAGTTAAAGGGATCAGATGATCCCTTTAATTCAGGCAGCTGGATATGAGAAGCTGGGCAAGTCTTAATTGCAAATAAAGCCATTTGAATTTTAGAGCTGCTGGCAAACAAAACATGAGGTAAATGTAGGTTACATCTCCTGGATCAAGCACCACAAACTGACATCAAAACTGTTCCTTTCACCCTGCATCTGGCCTGGCCAGCCAGCTCATGATATTCCCAATGTTAGCACCCCAGTTCCCCTTTCTCTGCACCGGGCAGAATCACTGAACCATTGTCTGAGGTGTGTCTGGTCACTGCGAGGGGCAGGCACCATGTGACACATCTGATCAAAATTTGGGAACAAGCAACCAGTAATTGGAAGAGGCAGATGATGGCAGTAATGCCAAACACCCCTGTCATGTGAAAATGTGACTCTTCCTATCAGCCAGCCTGGAATAGTACGATAAATAAAGCCCCATTTGCACATCGGAAAGCACTTAAAAACCTCTAATCACGGGAATGAGATTAAAGAAACATAACCAAAATAATTTTAATAGCGTTTGGTTAGTTCTAATGGAAATTCTGCATTATTTGTCCCCAGAGAAGAAGACTGTTTGGGAACTACTTGGTCTTTTCAAGAATCATGAATGCTGCTTGGTGGAGGAAGATACGTGACTTCATATAAATATGATACTTTTCTTCATTATGCAGCATGAAGCACGTGCACTTCTTCTGAATAAAATTAAAGTAAATATTTCTGATTCACAAAAAATATTTAAGCTATGAAATTGCCTTCATAATAAGTGACATTTAAATAAGGAATAATTTAAAAAATAGGCTTTAAAGTTATGTGAGACAACTGCTGTAAAAACTATCATTTTCCAAAACAAAGCTGTTTTTGTCTGATGGTGCCTTAGCAATTTATTATAAAGACAGAACAGAGACTGAATTAACATTGTGTCCCCTGGCAGTGAGAAGTGCTAATCTGAATAATGTACTCCAGAGGAACTCTACTTACCATTTATACGAATATGAGAAAAATAGATAATATGTTAATTATCACTGGGGTTTTACTTCCAAGCAAAGATCTTTCACAGAGAAATGCTCAGCACTGATTAAATTTTTTTCTGCAGCTCCTTTTTCCTCACAGTTTTGTTCTGAACTCCGTTAGACCTGCAATACTATTTTTGTCTGGGGTTTATGCTTTTCACTGCCCTGAGCTGTCCCTTCAGATTTCTAGAGACTCCATCTGTTTTTGTGGGGTTTCCAAACACACTCAACGCTTACAAAATTTTACCCATTTAGTAGGAATGGTGTTGAATTAATGCCGAGCACTAATTAAACCCCCACCTTTCATATTCAGTACCAGAGCAATTCAGCTCATACAACCTATGTTCTCTAATAAGCTTTCTCTACAGACTTTGTTCTTTCTTGCCAGCTTTCTCTCTTGAACAAAAATAAGTAATTTCTACTAGCAGGTGTATCTGCACTAGGGATTGCAGTGAAGTGTGGACAGCCCTGAGCTAATGCAAGCTGGTTTCCCAGGATGCTGGCAGCAATCCAGGTGCAACCATATGAAGCTTCAAGCTATGATCTTGCTACAGTTAGGCTCCATCTGATTTGTGTACTAGTTCATTTATAATTAAGTAAGTAGGTAATTTATAATTAACTACCTGCAATCCACTGAATTATAGCATAACCAAAGGTCAAAAGACTGCAGAAAATAGGGGGGATGGGAATAGACACTGTGAAACAAAAACTGAGCAATTTGAGGCACAAATCAGAGAGTAATGTAACCACCTGGGGCTAGGCTGAGTCACCCCCTGAGTTAACCCCTTCTTCTGCAAAAGTGTCAGAAATCCTGCACACAGCGTGTAGGACATTGTCACACTAGTGAATGAGCAGTAGTAACTTCTTTTCCTGTTTCTTCCCATTTGTAGGAGCAAAGCAGCTCAGTAGATGGTCCCTTCAAGGTGGTGTTTGCATTCACTAGAGCATCTGGTAATAAAAGAATGTAAAAATATTTTTTTAAAGCGAATTCAGGGGAAATCAGCAACAGGAATAATTAGACACTGCGGACCTGAAGTGGCTGTTAATTTGAGAAAGTGCTTCAAATTCTCAATATTTCCAGTCAATCAGCACATACAGTATCTTCCCCAGAGACTGAGCAGGGAAAACAAGTAAACATCCAGTTTTTATTCAGAATTTTTGGATTTTGCATGGATGTGACAGGTGGAGTATTTTTAAATGCACTATAGCTTCCACAACCAGGCAAGCAACCATGAGCATAGACTTGCTGTTTGGCAATGACTCCTAGCACTTTAATAGCACAGTTTAATCTAATAATTTCTTTTTTGCTAGATAATGAACCAAACTGGAATATGAACATTTATGAGATCTTGCCAACAAACAAAACCTTGAACCTGACTTGATTGTTTGGATCGAATGGAAAAAGATATGCACTTGGGATTCGTCTTCATAATTGATCCTTTACAATCTAAACTTCCTCACTGTCCAGTGGCCTTAAGTTTACACCCATGAGCTTGTGCAGATGAACAGGGATGAACACACCCCGATCTCACTCATCCTGCATACAAGCTTAACATGCACTCAGGAGAGTTCTGAATTAACTGTGTAGAGGAAAAAAACCACCCTCTGTCATCCTGGTTCAAGCATGGACCAAAGGTCCTCACAGTGTTGCAAGCAGTACTCCCTGGAAAATCCAAATTGGTGCACAGAAAGTAATTTTCTTCTTCTATAATATATTTTGCCATAGAGAACTGTGGAAAAACACACTGTGTTTGTGACCTTCAACACATCTTTGAATCTAAAATAACTGACTTTGACATTGCATAGAAGGGGCAGAGCACTAGAAAATTCAGCCTCTATTTAGTACTGACGAAGCCAGGAAAATCATCATATGGTCCTTTCTAAAAATATATACATCCTCTAAGCTCCATTTTGTTTCTTTGCATTAAAATGAAATTAATAACAACCCCTAAAATACTGGAGTAAATTGGATTTTTAAATGGGAAAGTAAGACAGACATATCAAATGAGTTGCCTGTAAGGAAACCAGCAGACATCTAACCTGTTAAAATTTATGTGGAATTAAAAAAAAAAAAAAAAAGACTGTTTGGTCTGGATTTAATGTGAAAACTGAAATTCTCGAAGGAGCTGTAGCAGAAGCATAGGGAATGGGGAACATTGTAATAGTCTGAGCACGGGCAGGTCTGTGACTTGATGGAGCTTTTAACTGAGGTTGCACATTAACTCCAAAGGCACTGCAGCCACAGCTTCAGTTTCAGCTTTCATTCTGAGCTGACAACACCACAGAATGGGGAGGACCCAGCATGGTGAGCATGGATGATTGTACATGTTAGCCCTGCATTTCTGTCAGGACAGGACCGCTGCAGTGCCAGTGTCTGTCCCTCAGTGCCTTTGGAAGTGAGTGGATACACAAGTCCTGATGATGCCAAGGTGATTAGAAACCAGCTGGGTGGGAGGAAGGACTCAAATGCAGAAAGAGGAATATATTGAATCAAATCTCCGCTGAACTTCAAGAATTTTCAAGAGGCTGAGCTTGTTACCCATTACCCCACCCAGCAAGAGCACTATCATTCCCAGAAGATCACTAAAAGCTGTAGTGGAACAACAAGTATGGCTGGAAATGGTGCATCTAAGGTATGAGTGGATCAACAGCAGCAGAAGGGAAGAGCTGCTGCTTTAAATCACTTCCACAGCAATCCCAGCACTCTGCTGTCTGAAGTCAGTGTTAGCTCCTGACATGCCATTTGGGGATGGGGGAAAGGCGAAAGGATGCTGAGGTATCAGACAAGAAACACGCATACCATCACTGCTGTTTGTGGGTTTTAAAAAAATCTCTGTATTATTTCTTCATGTCATGATTACTGTCGTCCTGAGCCTGTAAGAGGTGAGCACCCTCCACTCTCAGGATGAACTCAGCAAGGGCTGAAGAAACATGTCCTCTTCCGGATGTCCTGAGGATCCATCAGACTGGAGGTGGCCATGGAGGTCTCATCTCCTGCTCCCTGCTTTGGATCAGAGTGACTGACACTCTTCCAATTCAACAACGCTACTTGTTGGAAGAGCACAGATTCAATTGCTGTCAATATACAAGAATAAATGTCTCCTCTTTGCATTGTACAATTTTTTATGTCCATTTCCCCAGCCTCCTTTGGGCTGGGAAAAAAACCCCGCAGTGTGGCAGTTCATTTCCATTAGTCCTAGCACATCCTTCTTCATTTTTCTCATGCCCTCCTGTGATTTTCCATAGGTAAATCATTGTGGGTAGGCATTGTTCTTGTAATAGGTACAACTAACTCCCCTTTTGCTGAGTTAGTGAACAAGTGTTTCAGGTAACCTTGAGTTAGCAATTTCCAGTAATATGTGTAAATTTTGCAGGCTAAGGTATCTTGATTCTTACAGTCAAAGTTATGTTTTCATTTTCAATAATGCTTCCATAAAAATCCTACATGTCCCCAGTGGGTATGAAGCAAAGAATAAAAAGTGTTCCAGAGTGGGAATATTTTAAAATGTAGATGCAGATAGAGGTTTGGTGGCATGTGGGGTTTTTTTCAAATCGGATAGCAGAAACATTGAAACTAGTGCTTTCTAAGGTGTTTCCTATTTTGTACAGCCACAGTCAGTATACAGTTTCATTTAAAAGCTGGATACTCAGATATTTTCTAGCATCAGCACAATTTGGTAATTTGATTTGCAGTCACTTTCTGATGTATTTCTTGTAACACTTTGTGACTTCCTGTACAGAACAGATTTTTGTTAAGTCAAAAGAAAAAGCAGCATCATGCTGCTCAGATCTTTGTTAAGGCAGGTGTGCAAGTCACAATGTTCATGGGAAACGTGGGCAGGGGACATATGTGGAAAAGATGCAGAGGTACAAAAGCAAACAGCCAGTACAAGGGACCATTTTCTCATTCCACTGTAGGCAACAAAGAGCAAAAATGCCATCAGATGTCTCCCGGCACTGGGCCTGGGTATCAGCCAGGGAGTCAGGACATGCTGATGGGGGAAAATGCGTGAGCTCTTTGGAGATATCCCATATCTATATCCCTGCCCTCAAAGGAGAACCAGCGTGTTATTTTCCCCATGGAGGGAAAGGCATGGCTGTGCAGCTCATGGGGGATGGCACAGCATAGGTGCCAAGAGCGTGTTGGTACAGGAGTTTTAACAGAGCAAACATACACGTCAGGTGGCAGCTGGAGATGAAGCATTTTGTAGCTCACTGATCAGGCTCATGTCACACATGTACCTGCTTTGGTCCACAGCAGGTGGAGGAGAGACAGGGAAGGATGTTGGTAGTGTAGGAAAGTTGGAAATCAACATATTGTTTCCGGTTAAAGGACTCCCCAAAGTGCCACATGTGCCACATCATCTTTCTCCTTTGAAGACTGTAAGCAAGCTAACTAATGCTTTATATTTTTGTATTATAATTCTGATTATGAGTTTTTTCTTTTGAAATTGCACATTTTGATTGTCCACAAGGCACATTCAGGGTTTGACTATTGATGTGTTTGTTTGTATATCCAAATATTTACATAAATATATGTATAAATGAACATTAGGAAAATATCTTTCATTACATGCCTGGGCTGACTTGGATTCAAATCAGTGTCATTTGAGAAACCAAAAACTTGCTCTTCTATACACACTTTAATTTTTTTTTAAATTAAGTTGTATTTTCTTCAAGTTAATAGGGAGGGAA
>VWZF01006299.1:583341-641419 GCA_013396755.1 Sclerurus mexicanus | reverse complement strand
AAAAAAAAAAAAAAGGCAGGCTTAGACCCTAAAATCTTTAGGTAAGAAATACAATCTTAAATGATTTTCAACATTTTGAATTGCATTCTGCTTAAGCTGAGATCTCATGGACAAAGTCTTAGCCTTATCCCATTTGAAATGGATGAAATATTAAACCTCAAATAGAGGGGATTATCTTGAAAGACCCTTGTCACTCGCAGTCAATGGCTAAAGGAAGTGTTGTGGATCAATGACTTATTGGCCAAATGGTGTAACATTTAAGGGAGGTGTTTCCCTGTTAAGATTCTGTGTGTCTCTTCAGGAAACCTCTTCAGCCTGGACAGGACTTTGGGGTCAACCAGCTCCTCCCTTTACTGTCAAATTAACTTTCATTTAATATTTTAAGACCTCACCATACATTAGAATGCGGAATTTTTTACAGACTGAATCTGGTAGGACTCATACCTACCAGCACACACCAGATCTCCAATGTTACCCCTCATTTTAGTGTCAAGAAGTAATTTCTGGCAGAGCTCATTCCGGTACTTACCTGGAAATTAGATAATTAAATATTGTTGTGCTGTTTTCTGCACAAAAAACCTAGACCTGCACTGACAGTCCAGTTCATTTTATTCTGCTACAGGTGCTCTGTGGGGAAAAAAAAAAAATGAAAAAAAACCCCCAACAGAATTTGGGGGCAAAAGGAAAATAGATAGAGCCTAGGTTGTTATGATTTATAATTGGACAACACTTTCAGGCACATGGTGTGATTTTTATGGTTGTTCTGTGCAGCGCCAGGAGTTCTTGTAAGGCACTTGGTCTCTCAGCTTATCGCAGAGTCACGATTTTATTTTGCTTCACTACAATATAGGGAAAACATGATCTCCAAGCTGAGAGAGAGCTGTAATTTACATTCTTGTTTTTTCCCTTTTGCCTACGGAAGTATGTGCCAATTATATGCTGAAGAACACTGAATGAAATTGCCACAAAACTGTCATTTGTTATAAATAGCTTATTTAATTGAGATTTTCTTGGGGTTTTTGAAGAAGTGTGAATAAAGCTGCAGCATTTTTGAGCACATGGGCAGTGCAGGCGGACTACTAGAGCATCCAGGATACAAACCACTTGGCGAAGAACTTTTTTGGTAGGTTCCTCAGCTTTAGATTCACTCCTGGACTTTCCCTTGCATTGCCCCTTTGCAAGGCAGTGCTGGACAGCAGTGCTTGGAGGGTGGCTGCCCTCACCCTGCGCAATGGCCCTTACCCAGCCAGTACCTTTTTGTGATCCCAAATCCTCCAGAGGCTGAGTCAGCCCCGTGTACAGCACTATGGAAATGCTGAAGCGTCATTAGGCTCTTACCTTCTACCATCATCTCTGTAGGATGCAGCACAGTCTGAAGAACAGAAGAATCTAGCCCAGCATCTCATATTTAGAAGAGGTTAGGGATTAGTTTTCAACACTGACATCTCTCTACAGTACATTGATATCTATATTGATACCTACATCTACAGTAGCAGTACTATACCTATTCCAGGGTGTTTCAAAGACCCCATCACCCTC
The DNA here is from genome assembly GCA_013396755.1 of Sclerurus mexicanus. NCBI lineage: Eukaryota > Metazoa > Chordata > Aves > Passeriformes > Furnariidae > Sclerurus > Sclerurus mexicanus. The sequence goes on along the minus strand of VWZF01006299.1, from coordinate 639,880 downwards.
ACAGGTGCTGCTGTAATTTTCTGCTGTAATTCACTTGTATGGAGACAGCACCTATTCAGGTTTTGATGTGGAATCACTGAGGTAACTTGTACAAAACACCATGGATTCATTTGAACAGTGGATTTAAAAACTAATGATGTTTCTCAAGACACAGGAAGTCACGCTACATGAATATTTATCTTTATTACCCTTACTATGTTGGAAAAACTATTTTATTGCTAAGCAATTGCCTGCCATATGGGAAAAATACATTGCTGTCTTGAAGCTTATATACAAAATCTCTGTTTCTTCACAGAAAGCTGTATGTTCCACTTGGATTTTTATTGAAAAATGAGTCAAGCTGAGAAAAAACAAAAGATTGTTTATGTAGCAGGTAACAGAATGAAGTGGCAGTAGAAAACAAATCAAAAGCTCTGAAAACTGTACAGTATATTACTGCCAAGTAAGACACTGGATTGTAGGATATGGCCCTACAAATTTCTGGGTCCAGCCCTGCTGCTACATCTGCCTTGTGACCTGAAGAAACTAATTTCTCTCTCTGAATGTGCCTTTTGTCTTTTACATTTTGTCTATCATAAGTACTTACATTGTAAGTCACCTGAGGTTAGTAAATACGGTTTAGCCTGTATTATAGCAAAGCAGCAGCAAAGCAACAGCTAAGACTGCATCAGAAAGTAGCATTTCTTGTGGGTTAGGAATAAGAGTTCTAGCCTTTCTCTCCAAAAGTCCAGAAGAAAGTGAAGAAAAAGGGCACAAGGTGTTGCAACTTTCTGTGCCATTGCAGCTCATAGCGGATAATTATATCTAAAAATATATGAAAATAATAAAAGCAATTTCTTTTAAATGAATTGATAAGGTTTCATATTTTATAAAAAATATTTAACAAAAAGTGTATACACTGCAGAAGAATCCCAAATACTGCTGGTAAAAATATAACTAATAAGCCATAAAATGTATTTATGTCAAATTAGGGTGGTGCAAACATACTTGTCTTTACAAAATCATCTAGGTTTATTGCATGCATAAGATGTATGGAGACGAGCATGAACATCCCCTTTAATGACAATAAATCATTCAGAAATTTTGCACATCACTACAATTTCAGTAATTCTAGGAGAGGGGGCTTCTTTTTCAGTTCTATCAAAACACATCATAAAAGAGAATACACTCAGATACTGAGCATTGAGATGGTTTTATGCAGACTCTGATGCACCTTGCCAAACTCCAACACATCTTGCTTTAAATATTTCTTTTAGGGTGTGATTGGAAAATAAGTGCATGGGGTTACTTTAAGATGTCTGAAATTGCATGCTGTATGGAGGCTGTACCTCACACCTGGGAGGCACTGCTTGGTTCCTGCACTGAAACCCTGGGCAGCAGACATTCACCGTGGCAGCATCATAAGGGGCTTGTTGGGTAATGATGATGAGACAGGCAGTGCATGGGACTATCGTGAATGAGCCAAGAAGCCTGCCTTGCTCTGTAGGTATTTGTGCTATAACATAGTTTATTTACTGTTTAGCTGCAAGATGCCACTAATGGGAAACTGTCATGCTAGAACCATTTGTGGTCAAACACTTAAATAAATAACAAAAGCAGCTTCTCCAACAACAGGACATCCCTTCTATCAGAAGGATGCACAGCTTATGGGGCCATGGTATTTATCTCTAAACTAAGAATTTATAAGGCAATTGTACTTTAAAGATATATAGGTGAAGAAATTAATAAATTAAAATGTATATTATACTTTGTTCAGGAGAAAGAGGATTTAGGGAATAAGATGTTTTTGGGTCAACTCTCCATCCTGTGGAAAAACAGCCTGTAACATAAGTGGACTAGCAAAATGGTACAATTTTCTTACTGAGAATGTTTTGTTCTCCAAACCCTTCTTATTAGTCTTCAAACTTCATGAAACAGCATTAATGAATAAAGAACATTCTCCAGAAATGCAGACTGCTGTCCCCTGTGGCCGTCAGCCTTGCATTCTAATTCTTGGGGAGTTTCTTCAGGACCCCCTCATTCATGGCACTGCTATAAACCAAACTCCCACACTGGCCAATATAAATACATTGGCTCACCCAGAAAGTTTTTGGAGTTGCTCCAACAGCAGCCAGACTGCTGAGAGTTTAGTGTACTCTGCTGAGACACAGGGGACACGCACAACCTGATGAAGGAGGAAGGATGAGCATATTCACCATTGGTATGTAACCATTTTGCCTGCAGATTATCCTGGTTTAACTCCTGACCAGCAGCTGAGCACAACACAGCTGCTTGCTCACTCCTCCACTGGGGAACGGCAAGGAGAACTGAGAGGGTAAAAGGGAGAAAACTTGTGGATTGAGGCAGAGACGGTTTAATAATTAAATAGGAAAAATTTTAATTAAAAGCAAACAAAACAAAAATCAAGGAACAGAGGGGAAAGTAACACCCAAGAAAAACAAATAATGCAAATGAGAACCATTGCTTATCATCAAGTGACTATAATGCAATTCATGTTTCTTCAGAAGGCATAAGTCTTTGACAGCTTTTTTGAAATACTTACTTTTAACTTCCTTATACCCCATCAGGAAGAGTGAGGAGGTTAATGTATGCTCAAGCAAGGTCAGTTCAGGCTATCACTGATCACCAATACATGTAACCAACACAAAATACTTACATTAACTGGAAAGTTCGTTTTGTAATAGTCCACCAGCAACATTATTAGCAAATTCAGACCACCTATTTAAGAACTGGCAAGAAAGGGAAATTTAAGTGGCTATTTAAGAAATACATTTAGATAGATTGTTGAAAATTGACTGAATAAATCAAAAAGATGCTCTAAGATATCTGACCACATTAAAAAAAGCATTTGCATGTACTCCACAGGTTTATTAAAATGGATTGTGTATTCAAGAGCTGTATAGCTCATCAAGATTAGCAATGCAAAGAGAAGAGCTCCTTTTGAATTTACTTACTCCTGAAGGAGATGCTTTTCTCCTTTCATCACTGACTGTGGCACATTCTGTTCCTCTGTGCAGGCAGAGAGCTAAAGAGGAAAAAGAACAGAAAAAATCAGAACAAATCAGGAGCATTACTTTCCACTTTTTGCTGCTTGACCATGCACTCTCCTCTCTCCTGTGCCATTACTTCCAGCACGGACACTTTCCTGTTCCTGCATCACTGTTATTTTCCATCCCCTCCCTCTCAGTGGAAACCTCTGCTACTTCTGGTTGTTCCCAGTGTCCCTCCTGTATTGAGGCTTAACGTGAGATCCTAATGGTGACTGCCTATGCTTCACAAAAACATCCTTGGTGTCCTTCCCACTGGGTCAGCAATACCCAGGAAAAGCATCTATGTCGAAAATTAGGAGAAGAGATAAGCACAGTTCTGTCTGAAAAAGTCTGAAAAACACTATGAAATTGTCCATACAGTGGTTGATCTGTTATAATGGGATACCATTATATCCATCCCACTGCTCTGAGCCATGCCACGTCATAGGTAAGCTTTCTCTGGTACAGCCTAAAATATCAGCCTAGACGCCACTGCATTTGTGGGGCTGGATATTCAGTGGGGACTGCAGACGTATTGCAACACCAAAGTTATTCTATCTCCCAGTATATTTTCCACTGATTTTTGAAACTGGGTGTTCAGAATGCACTTTATTAAAAAGTGCTTTATTAATGAAAACACATTGAAAACAAGGCATTATTAAAAAACAGGATTAAAGTTACAAATATCCAATCCCTGTAAGTAACCTTAAACTGAATTCTGCACAGGTGAGCAGTGTCAGCAGGAACTGGCCCAAACTGACACCATCAGTTTCCCTATTCTGAGCACTTACGGATGTGCAAAATGTACAGAGCTCCTGATTTTTTATATATGTGTGTGTATATTACCTGATATGCCCTGACATGAGCTTCAAGACACGACCATTCCCATGGAAAAAGTAAAACAAGAGCTGGGTCTGCAGGTGAATGCAAGACCCTTCCTAACTCTGTGGCTCTTGCAAAACAAACCAGTATGGCAAGTCTGGAGTTTCAGACCTAAGAAGTTAACTCGAACTTCCATTCTTCCCAGGCAAATGGCATGTCCTCAAAAATAAATCTCAAGACATCAGGCCAAAATAACCACACCCTCGTCCCTAAGTTTAGACAACCTGTGGCCAGAAAATGTGTGCAGATTCCCTAAGGCTTCTGATTTCTAAAATCAGTTTGTGACTCACACAGACACTCACACCAGGCACACGCTGAAAGGGAGACGTGCGGAACACAGCATTAAAATGACGTCCAAAAATACTCAGACTTCGGCCTTGTATATATAGCTGCAATAAACAGGCTTTCTTGTGTGCTTCGATGTGCACAGTTCTCAGGTACCAGCCATTAGGAGAGGGCTTTCTGGGTTTGGTTAAGGATGAAATTTTAAGATGGAGATTTGTTGAACGACTGAAGCTGTGTTCTGTGGCTACATAAGCCTCCTCAGGTTTATGGGTGAGGGTATTCCCCCCTTCTAGAAAGCTTTGAGAAATACCTTCTAGAAAACCTCAGACTTTCTCTGTTCAATGGGAAGCAGACATTGCCCTTTAAAGAGCAGGACAGGGAGGGTGCCACAATCATACCTGATCCATACATTGTCAGCTAAACCAGAAGCAAGGTTTATATATTTATAACTCTGTCCATTTTCCTGTGATCTGAAAAGATGAGAATCACCTTTACATGTTTGCCCTTTGGTGGGAAGATCATTCAGCTTCAGAAAAGCATATGAATTTTATGAGCTTTCCTGGATATGTACCTTGGACTGAAATCAGCTTTCACTCCCCAGTGTTATTTATAGCACAGCCTCAGTAAATAGTGGCTGCAAGTAGGATGGGAAAGGAAGGAAAACAACATCACTAAAATACACAGCTCTGCTAACTCCAGGAATGGGTTGGTGGCTCTCCTTTCCCTCCTACTGACAGAGCATCCTGGCTTGGCTCGTGTCCTCTGCCGCCACATTTTCCTGCTTCCCTTGAAACCCTTTGTCAGTCTGTTAGCAACCAGTAGCTACTTTTGGATGGTTTCTTCTCACATTTCTGTGCAATGGCCACCTGTCACAGCACAAATAAAAGCTTTCTAATTCCCCAAACCTGCCAGCTAGCATTCTTGAGGTTTATTGAGCTGTGAGGAACCTACTTTCAAACAAGAGCAAAATGGGAAAGTTTTATCCTGAGTTAGATGCCTTCAGCTTCCTGGCATAAAGGAACCTCCTCTGAGTTCCCTTGTGACAACAGAGGTGTGAAACTACCCAGGACAGAAGGAGGGAGATGCTGACACAGGAAGTCAAAGGAGAGATTCAAAAAGAACAGAAGACTCCTCCAGCAGCTGGGCCAACACCAGACTGAGGTCTGAGAAGTATCATCCAGGTTGTGGCTCTCCACTGCCAGTGGCAGGCACAGTCCCTGACGTGGTCCATGCTCCAGCAACATGTCAGGTCTGCCCAGGTGAGCAGGAGGAGAGCAAAGAAATCTTTCTGCTGGCTTCTGCAAGTGAGCACAGAGCATGCATGACCACTGTTTGACATAACAGTGCAGGAATTTTTGGTGTACCAGGTCTGTGGCAACTGGCTCAATATTCCTGCCTATTGCCTCTTAAATGTCATTTGGAGAAGCATGCAGCACTTACACGCCCTTTTCCAGGCAGTGTCTCAGCAGTAACATTTAACCACTCTGCCCTCTTGCATGGATTTTTGTTCTTCCTCAGATCAGTGTTCTCTCGTTTGAAATAAAGGCCATTAAGATGGAGAATGTGTTTGCTCTTTGATCACAAAGAAACAAGCAAGCTTGGTATGTTAAAAGAAGTATATGGGCATCAGAGGGGAAAAGTAATTTATTATGGGATACAAAGGCCAGGGCAGAAATCCTGTTGATCTTCTTGCAGTTCTGAATTCAGCTGAAATCCATGGGACACAGTCAGTGGAGCAAGACTGATACAGCGTTTTAGAATCAGCAGAAAGTATGGAAGATTTTCCTTGCATAGAAGCAGAATAAGGCCTGTAGTATACCACTGCTATGGTCAATTAGAGGATGTAAAGATAAGTCTATTACCAGTTGTTTTCTTTAAAGACTTCGAGACAAAGACAGGAATATTCCATCTCCCATTTTTCACTGTAATTACAGTAATGATGATGACCTTAGTTATTTCTTTCTTAAAAAAAACTCACTTGCTACCCACGCCTTTGCACTTTTGAAAGGCTTTGGTACATGTATGCACTCAAGATCAAAACCATGTCACAGCCTTTATCTTGTCTTTCAGAATAGAAGAAATTTGGCTTTAAAATCCATCTCTGGATACTCTTTATTCAGAGCTCACATCATGGTATTCATACAGTGTTACTCTAAACAGCCTTTCAGAGATTTGTACCCTGTTTTCTAATGCTCCTGTAAGTCTCCTTGCCCAACCTGTTACTTCAGAGCACAAACTCACTGGAATACAGCTGGCTGTGAGATTTTCAAAGCAAGATAATCCTTAATTGCTGACCTACTGAGCAGTCACACAAAGTTTTGATTGTTCCTCCAGATTTCCTGTAAAATAATGAAGTTCCTACTCTGTCCAAAGGCAAAACTGGCTTCATCTAGCTTAAAAATGTGACATAAGCCTTCCTAGTCTGCCCTAAGCTCCCCCTAACCAGCGTAAAGAGATGTATTTGAAATCCCAAAGGCTCTTTTTGGAACACCTGTTCCATGCCTTTAATACACTTTTCCATTTTCCTTATTCTAATAATCACCAAAAACTTTAAAATTACTAACTTAACCTTCTACTCCATCTTTCTGAATGAGGCAATTATAGAATACCTATAGATGGAGGGGCTCATTTCGGATACTGAGATAACTTCTAATTGTCTCTATGCAGCTGATATTTTCAACAGCACTTCGCTGTCATCAAGTGTGTCTTCTTTCAACTTTCTACACCTAAAATATCCACAAAACCCGATCTTGAATATCTTGTGTGTTTTTCCTGCTCTTCTGACAAGAGTATCTGTAATTTCTGTCCAACTTCCTGTTCCATTCTTTTTCATTAAAGTCAGTGTGGAAATAGCAGCATTGGAATGATCCAAATGTGGTTTTGAAAGTGGTGTTAAAACAAGAAAATTCCACCTCATTCAGCACCCCTTGCAACAATTAAAAAAAATAAAAAAGTACTGTTATGCATTCAAAATGTATAATGAAACCTTGGGCCCCCCAGCATTACAAAGTTGACATAGAGTCAACCATTGGACCTTATAAATTATCTGTGTTGGCTTTTCCTATTAATGCATAAATCACCACCTTCACACAGAATAAATGCAATAAATTCACAAAGGAAAACAACACAGTACTGAGTGACCTGAGTGACCCAAACACTCAAATACAATAGTGCAAAAGGTTTCCATTCACCCGTACACATACTCATCAAAATGAACATCATGGAATTCAGCCTTTGGAAAATCTTCATAAATAAGTTTACAAAATGAATTAAAGAAAATTAAACGAAATGTGGAAAAGTTCAACAAAAGAAAGGTGAAATATTTAACCTACTGTTGCTAACATCAAAGGTAACACACTGGCATTCACGAAAACATTATTTATAAGCAGATGTGCAGAGAGTCATTCCCCATTATTTTATCCATTTTATTTAGAGGGATTCCCAAGAATGAAATCCATTTTAATGCAGTGGAGTGTTTGATTTCAGTGTCTTGCATTGGTAAGTGTCCCATTCAAAAGCAAATAAATGAACATAGACAAATTCCATGGTTCACTTTAGACTTCAGTTCTAGGACAGCATTGATTTGTTTGAAGTTAGTTCTGTGCTTACGTGTGTTGTAATTTTGAAGTCACTTTTTTGTACAAAAAGTGCATGTTTTTCTTGCCTAAATTCCTGAACCATTTCTAAAGTTGCTTGCAAAATACCTATCCTGATGAAATACTTTGGCAGACATATAATGAAGCCGAAACCAGGACATATACACCTTCCTAACCTGATTGTTTCCCATACATTTGTCAGTCTTCTTTAACAGCTGTGTTTATTGGTGCTTTTTTTCATATCCCTCAGAAGGGAAACTTAATTCTGAGACTAGGCATATCCACAGAGATTTGTCATCAGCTCTCTGGCATGTTTGCTCCAAGCAAGCAGTTCTGTCGGTGCTGACACAAGCAAAGAATAATGTCCCAGGCTAACAGAGATACAGTACACTGGTTCTTAGCTCTCTTCTACATGTATAGGTCAGCCTCATGCATCACTTATATGGGTGACAGCAGCAGAAATAATTGAAGAAAGTCTTTCTAGGATAGAATAAAGGTCCATATTTATCCCAATGGTACAATAGACAGAAAAAAAAAAAATGTCCTGAATGATTTCTGAGGAAACAGGGCGGTTTTCAGAAACCAAATTATTCAAAAACAGTCAGGGCCTTTGCAGGAAACCAGAGCGACCACCAGCCTTACCCTGTAGCAGCAGGGAAGTTGAGCAACCCAAGGAGAGAATGTTTTTACACTCTGCAGGAAGCTCTGGCTACAATGAACATGTGCCCCAAAATACTCGGGTTTCTTGAAATCACCATTTTTTTTCCTGTGAAAATCACTCTGAGAGAAATGTTATTCTTTTTCCATTTCATGTCATGCAGACAAGTCATTAAGGATCTTCACACTCAGGAATTATTTTAATCTCTCACCATATGAAATGTTTCCTGTTTAAAACAAAGTGGGCTGATAAGAAGAAGGCAGAAGAATAATAATGCTAGGATAGTCAGTTAAGTGAGATATTAGGTAACAAAGAGTAGTTAGAATTAACACGTGACTAAGTTTTATGTAATTAGGAGGTAACATGAGAGTGTGTCTCAAAGCTAATACAGTAAGACACACAAGCTCCTTCCCTAGAAATATTTTGCTGCTGTTTTCTTTGCACTTGCAACTTGCCATAACCACACAAAAATCTTCCAACCGTGACACAGGCTGAGTATGCATCAAAGTCTGGTTTACAAAGAGGAGCAATTAGAAGTTGTAGTCCCCATTCGTATCTCACTTGTTATGCCCACAAAAACACAGTAACTGTCCCTTTCTGAAGAGAAATGTCAGATATCTGCCTGCTGCTTTGACTGCTAATGTCAGAATGAGTCCTGAAAGCTCTGTCTCTTCCCTTGCCATTTTTTATTTTTAATGCAGAGAAGTGCAGTGCAGCTCTGGGAGAAACTTAAAAAGCTGAGAAATTAAATAATGCTGAGGCACTTTTCCAATGAAAGCAATAATGAATTCAGAAAAAAAAAAAAAGAAAAAAAAAAGAAGCTCTTTATCCTGAAATGCTGTAAAAATATTATATAGTATACCATAATTACAACAGTGCAATAGAAGTGTGCTGCCTATGGCTTTGAAACTGCTTCAAAATGTTCACTGTTCCAATAAAGCAGTGAAAGCTGTTGCAAAGTTATCACTAGAAAGGTCTGTAAGACAGAATAAACATTTCCTTATTGTTCACCAAAACACTCTGTATGTCAGTGCTGCCATGAACTATGTTTCTATGGAAGCTGTGCATGAGTTAGGTTTTCTGTGGCACTCCAACAACCCGTGAGTCCTTCCTGAAGTCGCAGCTTGCTTAATTGGAGTCCCATTTCCCTGGCTGGATGCAGTGCCCACAGCATCCATAACTTAGGGGTGGGGAATGTAAAAAAATATAAAGAGAAGTTACGTATGTACTAAATACAGTGTATTTAATTCACTGAATAAACATGAGAAGTATTACAGACCTTCCCTTTTCCACATCTACACAACTGAGGAGTCCTGAGGGGTAAAACAAGGACAAATATGTAAAATTTGGGTGTCACTCACTCTGTTTTGCTTTGGTTTTTTATGCCACTGATAATAATTACCAATACCTAAGTCCTTCAGTGCTGTATTTGTAGTTATTGCCTTCCCTAAAAATGCACACGCTGTGTTTTCATCAGCAGCACATTCCATAGATAAATACTTTGCTGTGGTGTTTGTTTTTGTTAGGGAAAAGTCCCCTTGACAAACACCTTGCTTTCTGAATAGAGCATACTGAATTTCAAATGGTGCTTAGTTTTTGCACCAAACTGTTCTGCAGCCATGGAGCAGTCTCCAAGGAAATGTTTGGTTCTGTACCAGTGAGTTGTGTACTTGCAGAGAAGTGATCTGCTGTGCCTGAGGAACAAAGTGGTCAAGCACGATGATGATCCTTTTGGTGACTTTTTTAAGCATTTAGAGCTGGGTCACTGATGATTTCAAAGATATGGAAGATATCTAAAATATTCTCTGGTAGACAACTTAATGAGGAACACATAGTAGCTTATGCAGCAAAATCCTGTGCTAGCTGTTATTTTCTTAAGTCTGGTGGCTCCATGCCCAGATGTATTTTGGTGCTGCTGGGAGGTGATAAAGGCAAGCATTACCAAGTCCTTTCAAGTCTCAACTAAACCACAAACCCCCAGAACTAAATTGTTATGATTTAATTCCAGTATATGATAGCACTTAAGTCATGGGATTGGTGTTATATCTATGAATAATGCAAGTTTATTTAAAGGAATGGAAGCGGACCAGATTATTTAAAAGACACTGACTGCCGGGGCTGAATATAAATTTTTCCAAATGTCTTCATCTGTTAACAGAGCTGTAACCAGAAGCACAAGGAAATACTAGTTTTGTTATGTATTATGAATGACAGAGAAGTTGCTGTCTATGAGCATTGCTATTGCTTCTCTCTCCCTGTTTCTCTGCCAGTCTTCAATGTCTTTCCATCCTCTGTTTAGCTTTCCCCTAAAGTTCTGAAAAAATGCTAGGGGTATTCTTTTACAGGACCGTGCACTTTTTACTGATTTTTTTTTTATTATTACTATATTGTTCTTTCAGACAGAATGGGGAATGAAGAGGCATTTTCTTCTCACATCTGCACCTTCTTTAAAGAGCTGCCATATAGACTCCTCCTTCCTGCACCAGGGAAGGAAATATTTGGACAGGCAGGAGCAGCAACAGGAAACACACCAGGTCCCTTTTTTTTGTGAAAGCAACTGGGGGATTGGAAAAGGTAGGACAAGATGTTAAAAAAAACCCAGCTTCCAGGATAATGCTATGGAGTTTGCACAGCTGCTGAATGTTTTATGGCAGCACTGCCAGTGTTGGGATACCAGCTGAATGTCAGTGATTTGTTATAAGTGTTTCGTCAAGGCAGTTTGTTCGGCATTGACCCAATTGTTCTAATGAAGGACACTGATGGAAAGTGTGTCATTCATATCTATAGACTGTTGTGTTTATCACAGTAGTGATACTCCACAAGATACCATCACTGCTTCAGTACATCTAGTATCAGTGGCTGTGCCATTATCTCTACTGATGGCACTTAATAACACCTGCTGGCAGGAGCAGAGGGAAGTCCAGGCTTCATTGGCTCTATTTTCCCCTTGGAAAGCACTGATGGTTTTGGCATTTTCAACTTATTGTAAAAGAAGCTTTACTCATTTTTTATAAAGTTACTCAAAAGGGAAAACCCTCCCTTAACCAAAATTGTTTTAAACATAGGAGGAAACTCTTAAAGCATGAACATTTTTCTGAAGGACATTGATTGGGAAAACCATAGCAACACCTCTCCTATGAGGAAAAGCTGAGAGAATTGGGTTTGCTCAGACCGGAAAATAGAAGGATTTGGGGTGACCTAGTTGTGGCCTTCCAGTACCTGAAGGGAGCTCATAAGAAAGCTGGAGAGAAATTACTTAGAAAGGCCTGTAGTGAAAGGACAAGGGGTAATAGCTTCAAACTGAAAGAGCATAGGTTTAGATTAGAGATTAGGAAGAAATTCTTCACTCTGAGGGTGGTGAGGCAGTGGAACAGGTTGCCCAGAGAAGCTGTGGATGCCCCATCTCTGAAAGTGTCCAAGGTCAGGCTGAATGGAGCTCTGAGCAACATGTTCCAGTGAAAGGTGTCCCTGCCCGTGGCAGGAGGGTTGAAACCAGATGATCTTTAAGGTCCCTTCCAACCCAAATCATCCTGTGATTCTATGATTCTAAGTCATATAATTCTAAGTATATATGAATATATATAGAATCTATGATTCTAACTCTATATACTGCATTGCTTCATTTTAGGATACTCTTCACATCCTGAAATATGATGTGTGAATTGACCCTCATCAACCAGCCAGTTTAATTTTCAACTTTTTTCTTGCTTAGTCATTCTCTGGAAGACCTTTTAGTAATGAAGCCCAGCTCAAGGGGAGCAAAATGTGATTTTTTTTCCTCCAAAATTCATATGATTAATTGAAAATAAGGTAAAAAAATCCATTCTTGCTACTGATTTTTAGTGCAAGTTCCTGGGGTTTTTTTCTGCTGATTATCTATTCCATTTTCCTCTGGGCAATGCACTATTTTTGATTCCTAAAATAAACCACGACTTTCTCAAGGTTTATTTGGGGGCTGTTTTTGCTGACTTGGAATTAGTAGATGATCGACCTATCCCTTGAAAGAGTTTTCCAACTGCAATAAAAATTGATTACTGCCTTCCCTAAAAAGAACATGCTTCAATGAAATGGATCCTTTTGTACACACTAAGTCTGGGTCTGTGTCTAATGCAAATATCAGATCTGAGCTCCAGTTCTGCCTCTGCTTGCATGACACTGACGTGAGAGCTAAATCCAGACAGGGGGGGACAAAATGTGGGCATTGCTCTTTCAGAAAAGCAGCGTAGAATTCGGTAGAGGCGAGTGGACTCTATTGAAGCAACTTTGAGATGAGAGGTAAGTTTGACAGAGGAGGGAAACCTTATTGACTGTAGAATCTTTCTGGAAATGAGGGTAGACATTGCCAATGCATGACAAATAGCCCTGCCAGTGAGGAACTGAGAATGCTGCAGAGAAAAAAACACTCTGGTTTTGCTCAATCTACATTTTTACACCCAAAATCCTGCATGCAGTAACGATATCCGTGAATTACAGGGCTACGAATGTGCCTGGTGTTTTGGATGGAGTCTTTGCAAATGCCAAGGGTGAGAAGCTGAAGTAATTGGTGATATCAACACCAATCATATTCATCTATTTTACAGTTTGTCTTATCATTTCTCAGCTCTGAGCTATTCCTGTGGCTGTACTTGCACTTGGGCCTCCTTGAGGCCAACTCACAGCAGTAAAGTCATGCTAAGTGCCAAGGCAGAGGCTCAAAGGTTGGTCTCTGGCTCTGTTATCAAGGACTTCTGAGTGCATTCACATCTTTACAGAAACATCAAAGATCTCTTGGAAATATCAGAAAAGAAAAAGGGTAAATATTACAAGTGATTTATGCTGTTGCCCTGCAATTTTGAACATTTTGAAGAAAGGAGAAATAAAAAAAAGTGAGAAGTTTCATTAAACATCAATATTCATAATGGTAGCTTGGCTTGAATCCTCTTGTTTCACGGCTAACATAAGATTGCTCTTGGCAGTCAGGATGGTGCTGCCATGCCTCTCCCTCCAGGGACATCTGCTTTCCTTTCTGGCCACTTGTCCTCTTGCCCAGCCACCTCCTGTTTGTGTCTGTGGGCCCCGCGATGCCACTGCTGGCCTTGGTGGGCTCAACCCTACCTTAGTCATGTCAAGGCAAGGAAAAGTGTCACTGCCAGGGGCACTGACTGTACTGGTTTTAAATGCATCCCTTATAAAGTTATATAAGCAGAGAGATCATGTAGGAGGAATAGAAATAATAAGCTGTTAGGATGATTTGCTGAAGCTAGTCTTCACCTCAGCTCCCACGGAAACACAGAAATAAAAGTCCAATTTCCTCCATAGATAGAGATCATTGAGGGCAGAAAAATTACAGGATGAAAAGAAGCATTTCCATTGGGTATCTACTGCAGACAAAAGTAATGCTAAAAAAGATGTGGAGTTATAGCCACAAAGGGTGTAAGGTCAAAATTAGGTGAAAACTTCAGGCAGCAAAGAGATGAAGGAATAATTTGTTTGCAGGTTGTGACAATAGAAAGAACATACCTGGCTTGTACAGCTAGGAAGAATAGGGAAAATCTGAAGATCTTCCTCCTCTTTAGAAAATAATGATGTTCAAGAACTATAGAGTAGAAATAGATTAGATTAAATAGATTAGAAATAATTTTTTAAAGTTTTAAACAGCTCATATTTCAAAAATAACCATAGTATCTGTTCAGAACTTCTAAATAGTCAACACCCACCAGCTGTCCACATCTTAGGGTGAGCTTAATATTTACATTCACATTCTCATATGTGTTAATTTTTTTAGAAAGATGCATTGATCAATATCTATATCAAGACTAAAGGGCAACAGATAATGTCACACCCCATGTGCTGACCCATTCCATTCTTGGAGTGATACAACAGAGATAAAGAGTTACATCCCAAATTTTACTTACTGTAAAGGTGATTTATTTCTTAGCATAATAAAATCATCAGTGATAACAATGCCTTAGAGAAACTGCCACAATGAGAGTATTCCTGCTGTCATTTCCTTGGTATATTTGTATAAGACCTGACAGAATTGGAATTTCTTCTGCCCTTACTGAATTAAGAGTTAATTTGGGTAATTTTGTAAACTGCATTTACTATGGTATATCCTGGATAACAAAGTGAAGTGAATAGATGTGCTGCAGATAGTGAAAGGTTAGTGGGCTGTCTGCTGAGGAACTGAGCTAGGAATTGTCTACCCTCTAGACTTGAATCTTGGTTGAAACACAACTACAGCACCTCAGCAATCTTTCTGTTCCTTACCAAATTGTGTTTTAACTTTCCTCCTATTACCTTTACAGACTTTATTCACTAGACAGCCTGAGAAGAACAACACCATAAGAAGCTGCCAAACTTGGTATTGCAGCAATTTAGCAAAATTTTAGCAAAATAATCTTGAATCATCTTAACACCAGGTCAGTATTCTCCTCACGTACCCAGCTATGTGTGAGGTTTCCTCATGCAGCGTGACCCTGCAAGGTCCAGCATCGTATCTCATACAACCACAGATCCACTCCAAGCACCACTTACTTCTGGATGTAGCCCCACAATTTTCTAGTAGATTAGCAGCTAAATGGCAGGGCAGCAGTGCTGCTCACCTTGGCAATTTCACAAAATTAAGCATGTGACCAAAATGCTTTATCATCGTCTTGGCAAGCAACAGAAATGCCAGAGCAAATTCGAAACCTGCAGTACCTTCCAGCTGAACAGCGTTGCCACCGGACCATTTTATCAGGGCTGGGAATCAGGCATTAATATTTCTTCTGTAACTTGGTTCATTTGTCTTGAGTCATAAGTTTTTGCCAGTCACCCTTAGCTGATTAACCATTAGGCAAAACACCCCTATCAAATTCACACATAAGAGCCTGCATTAATACTGTTTATTATCATTATTTCAATACTACTGTCAGAGGTCATTTACCATTGTGTTACCACCTCAGCTGCTTTGGGAGGGACTGAAAGGTGGATTCAGGAGAGAAGGGAAGGTGATTATGGAGACTTCTGCATCAAATTAGCCAGAATATGGTCACAGCACTGCTGTACTTAATTCAAGACTACCCCAGATACTTTGTATGTATTTATACAACACTGTCTAGTTTCACAGACCATTTTTAAACTCCACCCTTTCTTTCTTGGCTACCTACCAGGAACAAAGACCATGATCTTAGATTAACTTTACTTTGACAGAGGGAGGTGGAGGCAGGTGTTGAAAGCAGAATACTTTTCTCCGATGTTGCAAGGTCCTACAACTTTTTTGATGAATGCTGAGTTTTCTTCCTGTTGCAGTTTTTCTGATTCTCAAGGAATCATTTCAGATGCCTTTCAAGGGCACTTTTATTGCCATTGAAGTAATTTTAAAACACTGCAAGATAGTCCTTAAAAACCTTCTGAGCAAGGTTTAGCTGCAGAATTCTTAAGAAAAGACTTGATTTCTGTGAATATTTCAAGTTTTCAAATGGTAGTGAAAGATAAGGTATTCCATTCTTCTTCCATCATAAATCACATTTATTGTCACCTGGAAATCACCTTGTGCTTCTATGGTACGAATTTATTCAGTCTTCTTCATGTAGCACATGGTATCGCAGAGTTCATCCTAACAGCTGACAAAAAAAGCCCTTGGAAACATCTGCCAGTCTAAAGTGCTGCATCCTGTCAGGCTACAAAACCAGTGGTTTTACTGGAGAATGTAATTTTCCCTTCATACAAATGTATCAAGATAAGTAGCACAGCGAATCACCATTTGCAGTTTCATCTGAGACATTTCAACAGCACCAGCTCGTGGTCCATTCCCTATTCCACCCACACTGCAGCTTTCCTGGTGATAACCCTTCCCACACCTACCTAACTTTACCTAATTGTGCATATTTAGGACAAGCACATTGGGACTGGAAGTTCCTGGTCCCTCCCATGAGTATCTAGGAGCTGCAACCTGCTTCAGGAAGATGCCAGGGAGAGTGGTGCCTTCTGGTCACTTCATTCCCAGAAGGGTTTTGGCCTTGGCTTTGAACCAGAGGTGGTGGGACTCCACATGACAAATGCTTCCCAGAAGGAACATGGCAGGAATGCAAAAAAGCCTGCTGCAGTCCTGAGGACTGAAAGAGCTCCAGGACTTGTCTTGTCCCTGTAGGAGGAAATGGTGTTTATTGAGTTAGCTGCTGATTATAAAATCCTGCCTATCTTAGTGGCATCAAACCTCTAGTGACAAAATGCACCAAGAGATAAAATCTGCAGCCAAGAGTGATAAGTTCTGTAGCTTCTCCAGCTGATTGACAAACTTTTTTTTCTTGCATCTGCTCTTCACTGAGTGGGGAAAAAAACATGCTTCCCCAAAGGGGCTTGTGCCCTCTCAACTTTCTCCATCTCTACTGGTTGAGGACACCTCCGCAACATACCTTTGGGATTACTTTCTTCTGAATTAAGATGTTTGTTTACCCGGTGTGTCTATAGACTGCAATGAGGTCTGCTACACTAAGCAAGCCACGTTTTTTATCTTTTCCTGTGTGGTGCATTTTCATTCACTTCCCTTCATCATCTTAGCAGATCTTCTCTGAACATGCTCCAGTGTCAGTCATCAGTTTTGCAAACAGATGAAGAGGATGCCCAAAGCAGTCCAAGGGAGGACTTTGCAAATAGGTTTGCAAAAGTGCCAAAACAGGAAGGAGACTGTCCATCCCATTATGTAGAGGAATTCAGAGAGGGTTGACCCTCCCAACTGCGTGAAGCCAAGGCTGAGTGCATTTTTCCTGCACTCCAAATGGATCAGAAACCATGAAGCTGTATTAGTGCAGCACCAAGCCTGCATTGCTATACCCCTACCTCTCAGCACAGAGTCTGGGAAGACACTGAGTTTTAGCTGCACCTCCTTTGGGTGTGGGGCACTTCTGTCCACCTGCAGAAGACTATGTAGGCTCACAGACTCAATGGAGAAACCCTCCATAAATATAGAAGCATATTAGCACTTCACAAAAGCTCCAGCTTTTTAGCATATAAATATCACAGACAGATTGGAATATCACAGAAGTGTCACATTTGCAAACAGGTCTTGGCTAAACCCTCTGCTGTAGCTAGTACACCCAGAATACAATACCCTCTCAGATTACCACGATCCATTTAAGTTGCACTGTAATGAGGAATAATAAATAGCACAGATTAGTTTTTAACAATACTTTTCCATTACACATCCAGAATCTTTCTCAGTTTCTGTAGCACAGAAAAGCTTGCTGGAAGTTGGACCTGCTTCCCAACAGTGCCGATTTACCCTTTACTTGAGCAATTAAAGCTTCTGCTGCAGCTGAGCCCCCCTTTTACATCCAGGTTCTTACACATGCACAACCCAGTAGTAACAGCGTAACTGAAATATATGGCTAAGCTGTTGTACATGATATTTTTCACATCAGAATAATGTCTAACTTTATTAGAGACAAGCAAATAAATTAAAAAAAAAAAGATTTTGTTGAGATTTTTTCCATATTTTTGTTAGTGTCATGCCATCACTCAGATGTCAACATTCCTGAATAGCTCTGTTGGATACATTGGCTTGGATGCATTTGCTGTTAGTTAGAGTTACTCTGCAAACTTAATATTCAGTGCTCCAAATTTGAGCTGTGTTGCTTCATTTGGCTTGATCGCAAAAGCCCCACAGTAATTTTTCAGATGACTGTAATCTTCACAAACAAAGGACATGAAAAAAAATAAGAGCTGTTCAAATTCTCCAGAATGGATAGACTAAAGAACAAAAAAACCCCAGATCTGTGAAAATACCTAATTGACAGGCTAAGGTACAATTTGTTGCTTGAATGAAGATGATTTTTTTCTTATCTTATGGCCGGAAAAACTACAGAACTGTCCGTCTCACTTCAGTGCCCGGCAAGGTTATGGAGAAGATTATTCTGGGAAGTGTTGAGAAACACCTGGCTCCAAGAGAAAACGAGCCAGCGTGAGACTCTGCCCCTCAGTCAACATCCAGGCTGAACACAGTCACTGCGTCCAGCAGAGCAGCTGCACATCACAACCACAGCTAAAGATAGCCAGAGGGATGACAATGTTTGGTGGAGCTGGATGTTACTGCAGCACCAGAACCAGAAACAAGAGGTAAGTGTCCCTCCCCACTGCCCATGCTGTGCCACTGCCAGTTTTACTGGAACCAAGACCTTGCTCTCCTGTGAATTGCTGCTGAGGTTCTTGTCAGCATTTTTGTACTCATGACATATGACACACAAAATGCTCTTCTATCCTTGTATAAGGTATGTAGCAATCATAGCATATATTATAGTTAATTATACATATGAAAGACTTTTCATTAAGACAACATCTAGAATGTCCTTTTCTCCTATGGCTGTAGCTTTCCAACTGGGGACCATCTGTTTCCCCTCTGTAAAAACCTCATGGGCTGTTTTCTTGAATCATGTATCATCAGTTTAACTGAAAACAGAATTTAACCCAGCAGGCCTGAAATTTAAGCTACTCCAGAGCCAGGCAAGCTGGCTCACTGATCACCAGTATCACTTCTAGCCCAGCATGGTGGCAGCTCCCACAGCTCAGGGCCTTCTGATGGATGCAGAGACACCAAAGTGACCACACCTGGCAGTTTCAAAACGGGGTGTAAGGCTACAGGCAAAGGATGGGGGCAATGGGGGAGGGGGCTCGAAATTCTCATGAGTTAGGTCACCACCACAAGCAAGCTGCAGTCTCCGCTCCTTCCAACTCCCATCCCAGAACCCCTAGGAGAGCAAATGCTTTCCCCTGGGATAATCTCACTAATGGCTGCACTTTGCACTGAATCAGAAATGGACTTGCTGCTATTTCAGAAGATGGAAAATTGCAGCAGCAATATTTACTTGTTTCCCATCAGCTTTCCAAGAAGAGATGTGTGAATCTCCTGTTTTCACCTCTGACACAAACAGAAGAGAGGACAATCAAGCACCAATTTAAACCTGATTTTTCAAAGCTAACTGCTAAAAAGTTATCTGACTTAAGTGGCAAACCATCAATAGAAGTAAGGCAGAGAAAGAAACAGGAAGAAGGAAATAATGACATACCATCTGAATTCTGAAAAACAATTGAGGTAGTTATGCTTCCTCAGAAATGCACACAATTTCTTCATAAGCCATCAAGCACTTTGGGAAGTGGTGTTATGACATTTGCTCATAGGTGTCAACATGCATGTTATTTTTACAAGGAATTCATGGAGTTGATTGAATCCCATCGAGCCAGGAAATAAATGCCATCTTTTCTTTGTGGCTGTCTTAAATTCAGCTGGAATGATTTGGACTCTGCTCTCAGTAGCACTGAACAAGCTCTGCTGGAGAGCAGCCAGACTCAGTCTGAGTTTCTGTTAGGTACAGAAACTGGCATCCCAATGCATGCCAGCTGCAACTGAAAGGAATAATAATAATAATAATAATAATAATAATAATAATAATAATAATAATAATAATAATAATAATAATAAAAAAAGTCATGGTTTTTCTGGAGGGCATCACACTGTGACATCACATGATTCTAGAGAACAACCCAAGGTCAGGTACAAGATTTCAAAGCACTTCCTCTATTCCCTCAATGGATGCATAAGAAAACATGTAGGTAGTGTTAATAAGAAGAGCAGACTAACACATCAAATTTTAAAAGAATAAAGAGAAATAATTTATCGGCAAATGAAAATTATTAATACACAGTAACGAAAAGATCAACCCACCAAAAAGTCAAAGAACTCTATATACAATATCAAAGCCAATCACTTCTCTACATTAATTCTCCCTTTCGTTATCCAGAACTCGGTAGTTTACACAACCACCCACCAAACTTACCACCTTAAAAGGATAAAATAAAAAGATATATCACATGGCCCTTTTACAAAGCAGTTTTGATCCATGACGGGTTGGCTGATGTGACAGAGGATGAAGGTGTAATTTCTCAAGGGATGTTTGCTGTTGCCAGAGGGGTGCTACACTTACTCCTTGTGAAATTTATAGAGTGATCTGAGTTGCTTCTTACTGCTAAATCCATTGCATGGCTGACACAGGCTGGAGTAGCAGAGTGCAAGGAACAGCATAGCTTGGAGAAATTAGTCTTCTGCCACCACATGTTCCCATGTGCCAGGGAAGAGCCATGGCAGTGAGGCAAGACTCAGGCTGTTACCCTCCATGCTACACCTGCTCCAGACATCAGCATAAGATTGGACCTTCCCAGACCATTAGTCTGCTATGGCACTTGGGTACTGAAAATTAAACATATTAAAAATCAGAAACAAAAAGAAAAACCTACATGTGTGCCTTGAGTATATTCAGGAGTATTAATATTTTATCTAGCAAACTGATTGTAATGTGCAAAGAGAGTGCGTGTGAGAACCAATCGCTTGTGCCTGCTGCACTGGGAAATACAGACAAGCAAAGTCAGATTAAACATTTACCTACTTCAACAGTCTTCAGCCACCCATGGAACCAGGAAACAAAGCGAGCTGAGACATAAAAATGCTCAATCTACTTGTAGCAACCCAGTTCCTCTGGATTTCATGGCAGATTTCCTTTCTCTTCCTATTTAACAGAAATGCTTGATCAAATTCACTCATTTAAGGCACGTTGTTCACATCATTGCCTGCTCTATAACCCTGCCATGGCACTGGTGGTACCAGAGCAGCAAACACAGGAATTTACATATAGGTGTATAAAAAGAACACATACCGAATATTAAAGCCATGAAGCTGTGAGTCCATCCTCTTGCTTTTATAGGATAGCACATTTCTCTGAGCTTCCTTTTATGCTCCTGTGATTCACTGCAATGTTGATAAACGTGTCCTCGTTACCTGTCTGTGTTATACATTGCTAAAATTTATGGCCTCCTGCCATCTGTTTTGATTAAGAAACTTATATATAGATTTAGACTCCTTGCCCAGTAAAATACTTTTGGAAAGAGAATTTTATAGTCTGATAATGGGCCACATCTCCAGTTGGCATTCATCCATATACTTCCAGTAGTGTCACTGGTAGTGTGTTGATTTAAAGGAGCCAAGCAGTCAGGCAGGTACATCACAACAGTAAATTCAAAATGTTATTCATCTCAGCAAACTCTTTTAATTGCAACACTACTGACATGCTTGCAACAGATCACAAAATAATCTTCAACTTCTGTTCATGCTGAAACTAATTATTTTAGTGAGACATTTTTGCAGCTCAAGCAGACATGTTTGGCTCTGTTCACTTAACACACAGTGCAGATGATGGCTCCCATATACCAAATATACCTTTGCATTTCGCATGGATGTAAAAGATGGGTCAATCTGAGCTTTCTGGGAAGGGCTTTTTGAAATCACTCTAGTGGTAGTAGAGTATTCATGAAATTAAAGCAAATAAAACTAGTACAGCTTCATACATGACAGCCCTACAGATAGTTGCAAATTCCTCTACCTCAATCAAAAAGCTACCCCTTCAGCCAAAAGGGGAAAAACACAGCATAATTTAACGTCAGGTACACCACTAGTGCCACCTACAGCATCCAGCTCAGAGAAACCACTCAGACTATCAGCTGGCTCAGGTGTGCATACATTTCTAGACCACTTTTATTTGGAATCCAACTAGTCAACAAGACATTTTAATAGAGAAAATATATACTTGTGCAGCCCAAGGACTAAATTATTCATTTTGAACATGCAATTCAGACACATAGCTCAAAAAAACCAGATGCTTCTGGCAATTGCCAATGACACATTAGGAAATCAGACAACATGTATGTTCAGTCCTGACAGATGAATAACTTTTATCTGTCGCATCTCTTTTGTTTTGGAGATCCTAATGCTGTGAGCTGGAGTTCACCACTGGACAAGTTTTTTAATGGCGTAGTTTTTCCCTCTCCTGTTTCTTGAGTTAATCATGTGCTTCAGGCAGATCAGTGGAGTGGAAGGGCTGAGCTGGCTTGCAGGGATGATCCACAGCTAACAGCTATGGAGCAGCTCTTCTGTCAGGTATCTACAGCTGCTGGCTCCTTCAGCTTCAGCACAGCTTGGGACATTGCGTACCTACAGTCCAGAAGTGCCACACTGATGGCTAGCCTTTGGCATGTAAGCTCATGGAAAACACGTTTTTTACAGGCT
This sequence comes from Sclerurus mexicanus, assembly GCA_013396755.1. NCBI lineage: Eukaryota > Metazoa > Chordata > Aves > Passeriformes > Furnariidae > Sclerurus > Sclerurus mexicanus. Next base: position 617,359 of record VWZF01006299.1, on the reverse strand, counting down.
GACTAATCATGTACCACTGGGATCAGTTCCCCCAGCTCAGTAAGCATTAACCTCCAGTGAGGGCTTGTCATTTCCAAGATTATTTCCTGGTTTGGCTGATACATTTTCTTCAGCCCTCACAATGCAATCTGTAAACACATCTATCTTTTCCATGTAATTTTTACAAGGATCCCAGGGGAAATATCATGTCACCTCCTCTCTGGTTTTTATGCAGTATTGTTTCCTGGTCACTGCACACCTGGTGAAGGCTTAGGTGTCTATTCCTTGGAAGGCTGACTGCAGCTATAAATCCTGGTGAGATGAAGAGAAATGGATTCGTCTGTACAGCTCTAAGTTTTGATAAACAAAAATTATTAAAGATAGAAACTCTTCGCAACTTAAAATCCACACTGAATGAGAGCTTGTAGACAGCATCATATTGCTTATTAGGTGATCAGGGGATTAATTAATTCCTTTTAATAAAAAAATACTTCTGTGCCTTACATTTAATAACTTTCTTTTAAAAAGCACCATCTCTTGTTTACCTTTCCCCGATTGTTTATCTTTTCTTTTCACACCTCAAAGGAACAGCCTCCAAATATATGAGAAAAGAGCTCCCTTCCACCCTCTACTTTTTAAACAGAGAATACTGCTGAGGCTCAGGAAACCAATGTTTTGGTCCATGTATGATTTGAAGCAGAGAAGCAAAGGGAACCCTTGGTAGGACAGTGTCCCAAAGACCTGTGCCCCTGCTTTTCCACCCTTGCTCGAGGAGCACACCAGCCCTAAGGGGTTCTGGCTGCAGCCAGGGCCATCCTCCAAGCTGGGCTCTTCCTGAGGATGATTAATGCAGACAAAGCCTGCACGGAAGTAACATAGGTGATTGGCAATTCATCTGAAGAACAGTCTGCTGAAATGACAGTACAGGTGGATCAGCATAGAATGTTTATCACCCTGACAGGTACATTCTCCTGCCTGTCTGAGGATCCGATGCCCATCCAGCATCACAGGGACATTGAATTACAAGCAGAGGGCTTATTTGTCTCTTTCTGCACAACTCTGTGTTACTCAAAAACAGCTCCGTGCCACACCACCACCCCCGTGAGCCTTTTGAACCATCATGAGTTAGTTCCACCACTGACACAAACCCTGCTCTCTCTCTTTTTAACAGGGTATGAAACAATGACCTTCTGCCTTGTTCCCTTCTCTCCTTGTTCCTTTTGTGATCCTTCCATTTCAGGCAGACATGCTTTCTGAGCCAATCTCATGGCTGGGCAACTTCAAATAAGGAACTGCTTAGCTGAATGAAACTTAGATTATGAATTTTCCTCTGCTTCCACAGCCAGAGCGATGCACAAACATGCAGTCCAGCCCAGCTCCCAGGAAAGCCCACTGCTAGTGGCACTGTGACAGCTCTGTAGCAAATACCAAGTGTCACTCCAATTTGTTCCCAATATGAGATTGCACTGGCTTAATCCAAAACACAGTTACGCACATACTTGGAAGTGGGATTAAAAAAAGCAAAAATCAGACTTGGCCAAAATTAGATACTGGTTTGGGATTCAAAATCAAATGAATGTGAATTTGAGAGAGATGGGTAACTGGTGTGTTCTTGACACCTGGACTTGGGATTTGGCAGATCTACCTGCAGATGCACCAGCTCCAGAAGCTCCTCTGACAGCCCTGTGCTCAGTTGGGCTGGCTGGCCAAGAAGCTCTGCCATAGCCTCCTGTCTCAGGGGCTGGCTCTTCCACCTTAACAAGTATGAACAGAATAGTGTGAGGTACACAGACAGCTGAAATAGGGCTCCTGGATGTTGCTAAAATACCAAATTAACATTGCACACTACAGCTGATCTGGATATAATGGTCCCACAGAGGCCAAAAGACACAATGCTGATGGGTACTGTCTGTAAGGGAGCAGTAAATTTGTGTGTGAAGCCGCAGAGGACCTTAATTAAAATCCCTTCATGCAAATATGGATTCTAAATCACCAGTGGGCATGTGGGTGTTCAAAGCATCACTTAACCTGAGGCAGCACCTGGAGAGGGAAGTGGAAAGAGGGGTAAATCTGACATGCTCTGACTGTGCACCAGAGAGCTGTTTCCTCCATTCTTCTGCCCCTTAGTAATTAAAACGGTCCTGAGTGATGGACTGATGATTAGCTGTCTTCCCTTGTGCCTTCCTCTGCCTCTCCTGCATGTTGAGAAGGTTTAAAACACCTCAGGCTGCTTCTTTGTTTATTGCAGACCCCAGTGTTCCTTTTTCATTAATCAGGGTGTGAGCTAGACTGAATGCTCCTCTTTCAATCTGTCTTCCTGTTCCACAGCCAGGCAGTTTGCTAGAAAAACTCTTGTTCCCTGAGTATGGTTTCACCACTCAGCTCCTCCTAGAAGTTTTTGTGCTCCAAATGATTTTGTAAATTGTACTGCTTAGTTCAAATCCCATCATAGCATGTTAATGGTGACTCTAATGGATGTTGGCAGATTCAGTGAGATATCCAAATATATTCAGATTAAGAGCAGAAGGCTCTCAGTCTTGGTAAGAAATGTACCCTTGCAGTTTCAGAGGATTTATGTGGTGAAGAGGAGCAAGTTCATGGCAGAACAGAGCTAATGCAATCCATAATTGACAGTTCATAACATTGATTTTTATGTCATAATTGCTATGACTATTTGCAATTAAAAACAAAAAAAAAATTGTTCAACTGCCTTGGGTCTTATTTCAACCTGCAGAAGCTTCCCATCCTTACTTAGAGCTGCTTGGCATTTTTCAGGAGTTAACTGTACCCAGGAGTACAGGGCTCAGGTTTGGGTCTCCATTTGGTTTGGAATCCCGAAGCATTTTGCAGTCCATGTAGCTCAGAGTGGAAATCCATAAAAAACCAATAGAGCTGATGTACATCACTGCCAAAAACAAGTCATGCAAAACCGCAAAAAATATTTTGAGATGATGAGCTGATGCACAGAGGACTGGGTATGCTTCTGCTGCAGCAGGCTCTGAGCTGCAGGATTAGATACCTCTCTGGTCAGAGACTACACACAGCCCAAAGGATACATATGGGATTAATGGCAATGCTTAGGACCAAGGAGCCACATCTGCCAGACTTCTCCTTTCCACTATTAGCCACAGCTCTGACTGTTTGGGTCACACTGCTCTCCATTTTAGTGACCTCAGCATGAAAGGTGGTTGAGAAAATTAATAGCGCTAATAAAAATACAAGAGTAACCTTTTAAAATGAGTAACTATATTTAATTTAAAATACTGTTTGCATTTCAGTTGGCTGGAATGAAGAACATTTATTTCCACTGGAACTGCATGCAATAGAAATACTGAGATTAGGTGCAGTATATGAATAAATAATGAACCAAGAAATTCTGACCAGGGAAGAGCACTTTCACATCCCCCTTGGAGCCATCAAAGCACACCATCAATAAGGCACATCTGAAACTCCTAGCCAGGTATGTTAAAAACCTGTAAAAGCTATTGAAAGGTGTATTCCAATAATTATTTTTAACAACGTAAAATTATACATGATCATGAGGGATTGAATTTTATCAACTACATATTGGAAAAAAGTCCTTAAACACACAGAACAATTACAGCCCTTCTCCCTCTTTCCTCATCACAGATGACTTTCTAAAATGTGGTATGACAAATGATTATTATATCCCCAAAAGACAGTCATACAATGCAAATTTCCACTTCAGTGATTTTTAGGTGTTGGTCTCTTCCTAGAATATGCAGGAGCATAAAGCCAAGGAATTGAATTGTTTTCACAGAGAATCTATTGGACACCATTCTGTTAATGATGTAAGTCTTAACAACTGGCTCCACAGGGCTGTGCTATCCTTAAATGAAGATAAGACTGTACAAGTCTTAGAAACTTCAAGTAGATAAATCTTAGCTGAAACAGCATAATGAACACAGCCTGAGTCCTATGCCATTCCTATGCACTGAGGCTCTTTTTTATATTGCTGGAACTGTTTTCCTGCTGAAGTGAGGAATATTTATGGTTCTTCCTCCAGGTGCAAATCAAAAGCTATAAATAGCTGCTTGTCCCAGTATATGTGAAGGGAGGGTTCATAGTTGCAGTTCCACATCATTTTTAAACCCCCAAGCTTGGAAAGCAGTAAATGCAAATTAGAAATATTAACACTGAAAAATAAAAGGGCTTTCCTGACACAAGCAGAAATCCTTCTTCATCTTCTTTGTTTCAGATTCATAGATTTTCAAGGCCAGGAGGGACAATGAGGCCAACTGGTTGGAAAATGCTGTTATTTATCCAGAAAAAAAGTGTGCAAAAATCAGATGCTGAGTAAGCAGGACTTGGGCATCATTAGAAAAGTTTTTCTGCAGAGGTAAAGGAAGAGCAGCCACAGGTCATCCTCACTACATCTAGTGCTGGTCCATTTGCCAACTACACCCAAGACATGGAGAAGAAACACGGTAGCTCAGTCTATGCATACCCCAGTCCCAGGATTTTCAAATCATATATAAATCACAGGGGCCAGGGGTCTGCCACTTAAGAAAATGCAGTGAGGCCATCAATTTCTTTTCAAACCCAAAGACTGTAGTATTCCCAGGACAACACAAACCTCAAAACCACAAGGCTACACAGACTCTCCAGATGGTATTTTCCCTATAGCATAATCAATGGGGATTGCTTTTTCTGCATGCAAGAGAGGTTTTAACAACAGAAATGAACTGCACCTTGGCAGCGAGCTGAGGAGCCAGCTGTACTCTGATTTCCTGGCTCTCAGGCAGGAGCTCTCATCACTACTCCTGGTATGTGGGGGCAGACACTGATGGTACCAAACATACACCTGGGTAAGATTGCAGAGATATTACCTTCTGGCATGATTTCTACCACTTTAAATACTGTTGAAAGCCTAAGTAGTTTGGAAACAAATGGACTGTTCACTGTGCTGAATTGTGGATAGATAATCAGCCTAAAAGAGCATTGTCTACAGCTGCACTAGAAGTATGTCTGATCATTCCCTCTCTTCCAAAAGATAATATTCAGGTCCTGTTCAGATTAGAAGGATCATTATAAATACTGGATGTGTATCTATTATCCTGCATTAAAAGACACTTGGGTTTTTTCCTCTGCGATTTGTAATTATTATAAAATTTATTTTCCTGTTCTAGCATCATACAGCTACTTTGCATCAACTCTATGAATGACAACAGCATGCAATGTGTAAGACTAGAAAAATCAGGATGTTAATCCACTACCTTACAGCCCACATATATTCTCAACAAAAGAGCATGCATATTCCTTCCTTTCATATGGAGAAGTATCTTACTATGGTAATAGTAAGGAGAACAGGTAGAATAGTAACAGAAGAATCATAATACTATTATTATTTGGATGATAATGATACAAATGCCTCTTGCAGGAAGGAAAGGTGTTAAAGGCTTTGCTGATGCAATTCCCACCAAGCCATCCCACCTCTCTGAAATGAGGACTCTGGGTTGCACAAGGGAGTCACTAAAGTTCTGAAAATCTTCTGGCAACCTTGTTCCTCTGCATTTACTTTCAACAGCTATGGTTGTGATGGATCCTAAGAAACTGTTGTCCATTACAAAACAAAGTGATCCATGTCATCTCTAAACCAATGGGAAGTCATCTGTCTTCTCGTCTGAAAACAACTGGTCCCCCATCACCAGGTTTGGTGACACATGCTGTTGAGAGATACAGTCAGAACATCAGAGGGATGGACAGCATGATCACTGAGGTGTCCACCTAAGGCATCTACAGCTCACCTTGAACATACCAGACTTTTGGTCTATTTAGTCTTTCTCTTTGATGAAAGGCAGCATTCTCCGTTATTATTTTAAAGGCCATTTGCCACCATCAGAATCACAAGACTGAGATCAGGGAAGCCCTTAGTGCCCTCTTGTGCTGATACATAGTTTGGGACGGGCTCATTACGTGCCTTATCTCAGTTCCCATATTCTTGCAACACCCTGCCCTATTCTACACATGTAATGTAGACCAATTATTTGCACAGAGACATGTAGGGCTTAATATTACCTTCCTGACTTCAGCTGAGGAATTCTTGCATAGTAATAGCTGCACTGGATCAGACCAAAGGTCCCTCTGGTAGTGGTTGATGGCGAGTGCTTTAGGGGCTGGAATAAGAATCAGGAGCACACAGAGCAATACTTCCACCAAAGCACACCTCTGTGGCTCCCGAGCACGTCTGTGTGTGAACACCTCTGTCGCTAACAGGCCTTGGCAGACCTCTCTTCCCTGAATGAGCTAATTTCTGCTTGAAGCCATTTGAATGATAGGTCTCCAGTGGCCAGTGGCAATGAGTTCCACAATTGAATTAGAAACCATATGAGGTAATACTTCATTATTTTAATTTCAAACCTGCTACCCAGCAGTTTTGTGGGGTGCCTCTTGACACTGCTCTACGAGGATCAGCAAATAAACCCTCCCCATCTTACTGACCTTACTGATGCTGAGGAGCCGTAGCCTGTTTAACTTTCCCTGACTGTGATGCCATTCATTAGGCTGCCCTTCTGCATACCTTTCTGTTTTACTTTAGCTTGTAGTGGAACTTGAAAAAACATGCATCAGGAAGAAGTCCTTACCTTTGAAAGGACATTTGAAACTGCGTAACACCATCTGGAGTTAATTACCTTCTGCTTTTAATAAAATATGCTAAATAAAAAATGCTTGAAAATGAATGGATTATGACAACTGAGGCACACTGTCAGTATCATCTGTGCCTGATGTCTTGTACTTGGATTCCCACGTTGCCTTCAAACTGCCAGAGGTAGGAGCTCTGAGCTACAATTCCTATAGGCTCCCTCTCCGGCCAAAATCATGGTTAGGCACGTGTTCATCATCAGTGGCCGGGCAGGTGAGCGTCCAGCAGTGACTACATACAGATGGGGTTTATTAGAGTCTGGAAAACAAACATACTAACTTGGACTGTGGCCAGCATTTGGGCACACTACTACCCCAAACAGGATTGGTTTCTTCTCCCTTCCCTCAGTGTCACTGGTGAGCCTGCCACAGGTTGAGGTGCAACCGAGTCAGTTTGAGATCCCACACCTCACTCCTGCTTTTTTGGCTTTGCAGGGGTGACGCAGGGGCTGTGGTGCAGTAAACAGGAATCAGTTGCAATAGCCAAGGGAAAGACTTGTACTGAATAAAACTCATGCTTTCTCTCTTCTTCTCATAGTCTTCATTAAAACCACAAAACATCAGAGGCTTTTGAGGTGTTCAATTCTGGAAGAAGGAAGGGGTTGTGTGGCAGCACTGCTGAGGCTGTACTGGGCACAACAGCAGAGCAAGGCCATGCTGTGGTGGGGCTGCAGAGCAATTTTCTTCTACCCAAAATGAAAGGTCAAGTTTACTTATCAATGCAAAGAAAACTGATGTCATCACTTACAAATACATCCTTCTTTTCATTTCAGATCTCTGGGAATGGCGAAGAGAGAAAAGCTGGATATGGAAGATAGACACTCGCGGTCAAAGTGGAAAAATTCAGTTGTCCCTCATACATAAGAGCATGATAAGGACAGTCTGTGTGCTACCAAGGATTTTGAGTCCTAAAAGCATGGTGATTTATTCATCATGAAGCATTAGTCAGTGTTTTTTTGTTTTAAAGACCTGCTATACTGTACAGCGAGTATGAGAGATGAAGACAGAAAGTAAAAGTGTGACTTCCTCTGCTTTTAGCTATGTTGTCCCAGTTGTGGGCTCATTACCTGGTATGTAACATCAATTCACACACCAAGGTGAGGTATTTCTGGTTTTTATTCTAGTTTGGGCAAAATAGGCAGCTGTATGATAACCTACAAATGGCTGGATCCCTGATCATCAAAACTTTGCACTAGTTATGCATTTTAACAAAGGCATGAGCATTCATTGTGTACAGATTACATAACTTTTTTATTAATCAGTACTCAATCCCCTATTTGCTAGTTCCATCTCTCACTTCTCATACTAATCAGTCCACAGGTGCAGTTCTTCCACTGAGTTCTCTCACTTTGAGTCAGAGGTCCATTTTGAGTTGGTGGTCATGACCTCCCACTGCTGCCATTACCCTTACCCCAGTAACCTCTCAGTTCTGCTGACTTCACTCCTGGTGGCTCTCGTCCAGACAGCCCATTCATTAAGATTGCCTTCCCTTTTCCTTAAAACAAAAGATTAGCCAAGCATACAAAGTTCACAATGCAATTGCTTAATGAAAAGTCCAGCTATAGCTACTGATTAAAAACTGAAAGAAAAACTGCAAATGGGCTCAGATCTTGAGGGATTTGATACCAGCAATGCATGACAGGTTCGACTGCAGGCAAAGGTAATAGTTATTTAATTAGTAGTATTTACTATTAGTAACTGGAACTGTATATAACTTTTCTGTAGGCCAATCTCATGATCTCCACTGTGGAGACTCATTTGATGAAGAGTGAAGACTGCAGAGCCAGTAACACTCTTCCTAGTCCTCCTGTTGTGGTTTGCAACAGTGGTTAGACCTTAGATGGGTCCTCTAGTCTCCTCTATCAATATGCAGTAAAGGACAGTCTCCCAAAGTGATCCTATTAAAGGAAAAAAAAAAAAAAAAAGGCAAAAAAGGCGCAGAGCTGGCAATATGTGAACTTCCCTGGCTCACTGCCCACACCTTTCCTTCTCTTCCCCAGTCCTTCTACCCAAGGACTAGGAGTGAATAAGATGTTTTATTCCTATTTAATGCCCAATTAGACAAGAACAAATGTATCTCCATTAAGAAGTGCTGACTGCTGTTTGATAAAGCAGTGTATATCACCATCCACCAAGATTAGTCACTAAATTAAAACAGGTCCATTTCTCCACCAGAACAAGGTTTGCTATACTTTGGTTAGTCTTTGGCTGGCTATCACAGAAGCAGCAAAGCTCAAAAACTGTACCAGGAGAGATCCACAGAGTGTGAAATACACTGTATTTTGGTTAATTAGTTAGTGTTTGTAAACCATTTTCTGGAGAAAAAAAAGTGCCAAGTATGATCAATATTATCAACAGTATTTTCTTTCATCAAGTCCCTGCCAATAATCCATTCTGTTTTGTTTTCATGGCTAAAATAAGCACTTTTGTAGTTCTCTTAAGCACAGCAAAACAATTCTTGCTTTCCAGCTCAATCTTTTCAGGTTTGTTTTGATTTTATTTGGGCTTTGTTTTACAGCGGGTTCCATTGTGTATTAAAAGAGCAGTTGAAGCCCATGACCTTTCCCTGGATTATCCATATTTAAGATAGTGGAAATAAGGCACTGAGAAAGACATCTAATGAATTGGACTTTAACAATACGGAAGATTGAGAACAAAGCTGGAATACAAGAATAAGCACAAACCCAGACAAAAAGCAAAGAGGGATGAAGTGTAGAATAAAATTACTAAAGATAAATGTGATCTTTTTCCTAGAGGAGATTGGTGTGAGTTTTTTCCAAAACATTATGCACAACATGTCATCTTTGTGCATTTGATGAAGAACTTCATGAAAAAATAATAGTTAAGGTAGGGAAGACTAGGCTCAGCATGAAGAGAGGGGACCCACTTAAAGAGTAAATTTAAACACACTCAGATAAAGAACTTCTGGGATGAAGAAAAGATCTGCTGAAGTTTCTTATGGCTCAACCTTAGAAATATCTATTTCACATTTTGTTTTTATGCTCAAAAGAGGCAAAAAAAAAAAAGAAAAAGAAACTGGTGAGAAAGAATTTATTTCAGTTGCTAACAAGACTTGCTGACAAGAACTGAAATATGCTAGAGGAAGAAACAGATAATTTTGAGAAATACAGTCTAAGAAATTCATTTTGTTGTACAGTGCGACCCAAAGAGGAAGATAATATGCTTAGGAACTGCTATGAAAATTTTCTGCTTTAATTAAGGTTATCATCAGTTGGAACTCAAAGAGAAAGACACACACATTATGAAGGCACCGTTGAACAAGCACAAGCTACCTTTGTGAAGTTTCTTTTAAGTACATTTCTAGCCTTTGAATTGTTTAGAGTGTATGAAAATGTGACTCTCCAGTGCCTAAAAATCAGAATAACTTTTTTTTAATATCTCATTATTTTTTGGTGCTTCATTCATGTGTCACAACCTTCATATGTTGATTTTGTAGTTAATACATCCTTCCCTTTGTTAACATCAATTTGGAAATTGAGATAAATACACTGTTAAGCAACTGAAGGGACAGAATTAAGAAGAAACAAAAAATGCAGAAAAGAGAGTAGCTAACAAATCAGGTCTGCATTCTCACCCAGCCTGTGTGAATCACATAAGAGTGATTCAAAAGAGTGAATGACTCAAGAAAGTGCAGGTCACTGCATTGTGAAATTGCTTTCCTTTGAGCTCTGAATGTAAAACGTTTTTAGTTCCTGTGAGCTTGGATAGTTAAAAGTGCTCCTCCAAGTTTTGAATTTTGCTTGCAGAAGGGATTTGAGTGTATTTATTACATTCCTCATCAGCTATCTTGTTCTCAGTGTTGTAAAAAAGCAGTACTTGTTGTTCTGATAAACTAAATGCTCTACAGTTTAATTTTAAAGTTGCCCCCGCAGCCAATCAAAGGACCGTCCAAGTAATAATAAATACGAAGCAATAGAAATGAAGTGCCTGGCTGTCATGGTTTAACCCCAGATGGCAAATAAGTACCACACAGCTGCTTGCTCACTCCATTCCTCCCAGCCTGGTGGGATGGGAAGAGAACTGGAAAAAAGTAACCTGTGGGTTGAGATTAAAACAGTTTAATAATTGAAATGAAGTCAAATATAATAATAAGAGCAACAACAATAATAATGATGATGAAAAGGTATGTAACAGAAAGAGAGGAATAAAACTCAAGTAAACCAAGTGATGCACAACACAGTTGGTCACCACCTGCTGACTGATGCTCAGCCAGTCCCTGCACAGCAATCAAGTAACAACTAAAACATCAGTGCGTTTCCAACATTGTTCTCATTCTGAATCCAAAACTGCACCATACCAGCTACGAAGAATAAAATTAACTCTATCCCAGCTGAAGTCAGGCCACTGGCATTCCTCTGTCAGACCTGTTTTCCTGCTTGACATGGGTCCTTCAACTGTTTTTACTGGGTTTGACAATTGTGTGAAAGGCAAAGTGGATGCTTTCGGATGGACAGGGTCAGTGGTGCTGAACTAGCAGCAGCCACAAGAGGTGGCAGCAGCAGTGTCCCCAAAGTGCAGCTCATCGACCCTAGGTGATAATGTACACGTGTGACTCAGAAGAATGCAAGTGAGAGGCAGACGAGGCTCTTTTTGGAGCAGCATTTCATGACTGGGCTGAAGGAGCCAGACCCAGTATAGACACACAAAACGTAGCCCTCTTCCCATGAGAAGCTATGGTCAGACTGCCAATTCTTGCAAGTCACTGGGTGTTCATCCTACGCTAACAGAGGATGTTGCAGAAGCAAATAAAAACAGACAGAAAGCCAATCGATAGGAGGATACTTTGTCTGCACTTATTCTGAGGATTGTTTGGGCTCCCATAAAGCACGAGTCTTCTCTACACCTCTGACATATAGTTATCAAACTGTCTTATGCACAGTCAACACCACCACAGAAGTAAACACACACGATTTAAAAGCCCTTTCTTTTGGTTCATAACTTTATTTTTGGAACAAAATTAGAACTTTGTCAGCCTGAAAACAGCACAATGAAACAAAGATCATTACTCTTTCCCTGCCTGGTGAAGGCTTTATGGCTCAAACAGCATTTGTAATCCTTTATGTCCCGTCTCTATGATGCATCTAATGAATAATCTCCCTTTCTCCTCTATAATTCACTTGACAGCAAAATAATGGATTTTAAAAATCATACAATTTCTTAAGCAGTGTTTTATCGCCCTCATTTCCATCCTCTTTTTGCAGTTAATGCCTCTTCTCTGTTTCCTTACCTTCTTTCCACAGCCAAATATCCCCTTGCCTCCCAAACACCATCCACCAGTCTCCACACAGTACTTTTGCTGGCAGCCTTGCTGCTTGCTCCAGCTTTTGCTCCTGAGACAAGACATATCTTCTCCAGAAACCCTGTCTGCAGGCAGAAACATGCAGCCTAATGGCATCAAGAAAAAAATCATTAATTCTCGGTCTTCTGCAGCCCAGGTGTTCAGAAGAACTGAATACCTGTCGGGTACAGTGACCAAGAGTGAAGAGTAGTGCTGGAAGCTTAAAAGTGGGATATTCAAGTCTCCTCAGAGAACTGACAGATTTCTTCTACTAAAGGTACTGGAGTAACTAAGAAAAGGGGAGTATGTTGTGGGGTTTATGGGCCAGTTGCAGAGAGAACGATTTCTGTGAAGATTGTTTTTAATCAGTCACTTGGCAGAGTGTTCCAAGGATGAGGATTTATTACCTTCACCTTGAGGCTGATACATAGGTAGTCTTATTTACCTACAGCACACAGATTTTTAACAGTGGCATTAAAAGCGCAATATGTCCCACTTTCTATCATCTGCACTAACGACTTAAAGATCAGTAAGAAAATTCCAAAAATGAGTAAAGACTGAAATATATTGGGGAGGTGGGGGTGTCCTAAATTCATTGAAACAGAGAGAAAAATTACAGAAAGCTGTACCAAAACCAGCTTCAAGTATAGGGGACAAGAAATGTTGCTGACCAATTGTCCTCACAAGATCACATGCACATCAGCTGGGCAAGTTAATAGCAGTATAAGAAGGACCATGGTAACTACTCACAAATAATTCCAAATAGTCTAGAATGTAAACTTTAAAAATGCAATATTATTTGGGGTAGCTTTGGGTGAGAAAGAAAAGAAGGCAAAAAATAGAGAAAAATAGATCAAATGTAGGAAGGAAATCTTTGACTATTGAGATTTCATGACATAGAAAAATCCAGGTTTGGGACTCTACTCAGGTTCATATACACTGAAATCAGCAGATACAGAGCAATTTCAAGTCACAGCATTCAACAGTATTTGCAGATAGACTAAGGTATCCACTGGGAACAGAGCTGCAGAGGGTCACAGCTCTGGGACTGCTGATGGAAGGTCACAGATGACCTCTACTGTCTGTGTACACATAGCTTTAGTTGCAGTAAATGGCACATTTTTACTGTCTTAAATCAGTTTTTTAAATGTTTATTTCCTGTGCAGCTGGAGAGGTGGTCTCTCACTACAAAAAAACCCAAAAATCAAAGAATAGTTTTCACAGAGATTCCTGACAGCATTGAGTCTTTCCTCAAGTGTGAGAGACTTCCAATGCAAACACAGGTTCAGTTCTCCACAGGTCCTTGGCAAGAGCTCAGTGACCCATCACACTCACCGCGGCTGCAAGAAACAGTGCTGTCCTGAAGGGAAACACACCTGAGAGACCAAACAGTCCTTCATTCCCTCTAAACGTGATTCAGCAGCACCACCTCAAAAATATGTTAGATTGGAGCTGAGGGAAAAGAAGAGAATAAAAGGAAAATGTATTAGAAATTTACTGTAACACATCTACATTCATATTATTTGTAATATACACATATATAGCACCCACTTTCACAATCAGATTCATTTAATAAAGCTGTAGAAATTGTTTTTTTCAGGATGCTCAAAGAGAGTTAAAAATTCATACCCGGCTGTCTACAATCCTGGCATGCTGCTGGGAGCCTGGAAAGCTTTTCCCCTCTCAGTACAACTGCTGACATCCAACTCCTGTGTCTTGGGCTGCAAAACACACACCCGACTCTCCCAACACATTCTTATCAAAGCTCTGCATATCTTAGCCATAGGCTTGTTGAACAGAAACAAGATTTTTCACCTGTTTTTTTGTGCTGAAGGAAATCATGTGAGTAGATGTTCACCACTGACTAATGGCAGCCAAGCTGGTTTTCCCTACTCTGTCATCTTTCTCTCTTCCTGTCCATCTGTCTATCGTTCATCAAGCAAGGCTGGGAGAGGCTTGCAATCAGTAACTTAAAGTGTCAAGAGTACTTCAACAAATCCTGGAGTTACACGAGTGCCATTGCAAAGCTGAGACCCTATGTCCTGCCACGTCCATTAGATACAGGTGTATGTCAGCAGGCCAAGAAAGCTTCCGGGAGCATGTTCAAAGCAAGTGTTACCAATGGCTCCTTACTCCCGAATGGCACGTCCTTTAAATAAAGACACAGGTGCTTCCTTTTTCTTACACTATACCTAGAAGCCAAATCATAAAGTTTTACCACAAATGCAGTAACAGCTGATATTCCTCTTAAGGTTCCATTTCATTTTCTAAGTACATTTCAATTTTTTTTTTATGTTTCAGAAAAACATCCATAAAATCCAGTCCTACCATGCTCAGCAAAAGGAGGCAGAAATAGGAAACCTTTTTATTCCTCTTAATGAATCTGGGGGGGCTGACTTACACTTCTTGAATGCCTGAAGACGGCAAAGATTAATAAGAAAGGGAGAACAAATCAATCATAAGTCTTGCATTTTATAAATAAATTACAAAGTTTTGAAGAACTTTTCCATTCTTCATTTTAGCAACAAGATTAATTCCTAGCTCCTTCTACAGGACTGTCCCCCTTGAGTTGCATGGTGATTTTTATTTTTTTTTTTCAGGGAAGATGGGACAGAAGGAAGAAGAGGAGGGGAGGAGGGACTGAAATAGATTCCAAGATTAATTTCCAAATTACTTTTTAACCTTGACAAAAAAGCTACAGGACTGAGAAGGTGCTATCAGCAAATTTCTCTTCTGTTCCCATGGTCGAGATGTTTCCCTGAAAAAAAAGGTCTGTGAACACGTTATGTCCAACAAGGGGGCAGAAGTAGCTCCTATTAGTAGCAGTTCAGGGTTGTGAACAAGGAACATGCCTCCCCACAGGGGACTGTGCTGCAGAGGCGCTCCCCAAACCATGACCCAACCGACTTCATGCACCCAGCAAGGTGCAGCACTGCAGAGTGGTACAGGTTGAGGCCCGGAGGACACGTGGCCACCTTGACTGAAAATAACGTACCCAGGGGGAGCAGCTACCTGGAGCAGAGTTCCAGGCACCATATTGGAGATGGGCACCCCAGAGCTGCCTCTGTGCTGCCACACTGAGCCCACCACCACCTTGGTTTTGCACTGTAGGCAGAGAGCAGGGTCTAAGGTAGGGCTCATGGGGCCCCTCACCCCGAGCACCTAAATAAACCAGCCAGAACAGCCTTATGCCCCCCTATGTCACATCGCTTCAGATATTTCTAAGAATGAGAGACTGGGAAAACCACTTTGTTTCCATTTTTAAATTTTGGAGGTTTTCTTGCGAACAGCTCTCCTTTCCCCTACCCCAATGCCCTGCAAGAGAAATATGGAAACAGGGCACAGGATGGCACTGGTGAGAAAAGGTGCCTGCTGCAAACTTTGTGGAAACCAGCCAGGTTTAGATAGCTCATTAGAATCCAAAATACTACAGCAAACATGAATTCCATCTGAAGGTCCCTTAAAGGTTTGTGCAACCCTCTTAATGCTGCAAGCAGGCACTCCACTTAAACAGAGCCACACAGAGCTCCCTACTCTCAGCAGCACTTGACAGAGTGACAGTTTCCAAGTGCACGATGTTCCTGCAGGTCTGTGACCTTGGTCACACGTGCAATAGGAAGAGGGTCACCCACGGTACTGCAAAGGGAGCTCCACAGCCACCTTTGCTGCTGCACCTCCCAACAGATGCTCTTTCTTCAACAACAAATTTCCTTTCTATTTCTGAATGGCTTGAGTCACCATGTAAGATGAGCTCAGTCTGCCAGTCTGCATCCTTAGGCTGTCTCTTGGCTTTCTCCTTCATTTTTCAGTGTCTTTTATTCCTTCTTGCCGTTTAAGTGTCTTACACGTAGCAGTTTATATATTGGACAACAAGGCATCTAACAATTTCCCTTCTTCTCTGCTGTTTCCTTATTTATAAAATGGGCTTTTTCAGGGTTGCAATGTGATTTATATATACCTTTTTTTTTTAACTTCCAGTATTTGACAGAGCCAGAACGTATTAGTGTATCTGCCACTGTTTTTTTTAACCAGGATGCAAATCACTGGCAAAACAGATGCTGTAGTACTGGAATTCATAGAATCATAGAATATTCTGAGTTGGAAGGGAACCACTACAATCATCAAAGTCTAACTCCTGGCCCCAAATAGGACAGCCCCAAGAGTCATGCCATGTGCCTGACAGCATTGCCCAAATGTTTCTTAAACTCAGACAGGCTCGATGCTGTGACCACCTCTCTGGGAAGCCTGTTCCAGTGCCCAATCACCCCCTGGATGAAGAAGTTTTTCCTAATATCTGACCTTAACCTTCCCTGAAACATCTTCATGCCATTCCCTCAGGTAATTCATCTTTTACTTCCTTTCTTGAAGAAGAGGCAGGGCGAAAGTGCAGGAATAATTCTGCACTTAGAAAACAGGGTTGCTGAGAGAATTTTCTAAAGATTTGCCATGTCTCCCTTGCAATCCCTGGTGGCCACTCTGCTTCCTGCTAAAAACTCTGCTCTAGTTTGAGGTGTGAAGTCCTGTCTGTGACCCAGCCTTGCTGTGTACAGCCTGACAAGCATTCAGACAGGGCATCGGTCAGAAAAAAGGATTTCATGCTTCTGACATCTCTTCCTGTCAATCTGATTTCCTCTCTTTATTTTGCCTTGTTTTATTTATTTTTGAGACACAGGTCTAGACTGAACTTGAGAAGGGCTCCACTCTACAAAAGTACAGTCACAATATAGAGGAGCCCAGTATGAGATTTAGATCAAGCAGGCTGAGAACTACTCTAAATACACCATCACATTCAAAAAGAAAACCAAGAAGTGCCTGAATTATAAACACTTTCATGAAGAACAAATAGTATGTACTAAACAAGAACTAAATAGTAAGTATTAAACAAGAACTAATGTCTGGACACCAGAGCCAGGCAAATCTGAATCAGTAGATATATGTACATTTTTAAATTTCAAGTATTAATCATTGCAACTTACTACAGTCTTTCCAAAAGGCATGCTTGAGTTAGACACAATGTCTTGGGCTCTCCAGAAAAATAATTGGATTAAATTCTACATTCACCTGATGGCCAGACTACCCACTCTGGTCCTAAGTGACAATGTGCCCATTAAATGAGTCAGATAGGACAGAGCTTTCATCAANAGGAAAGGAAAGGAAAGGAAAGAAAAGTTTTGACTAAGATTCTGAACTTCCAGTTCTTCTGGATGAGAGAAAAATCTGTGACTTTTATACTGCAAATTGGGAAAAGTGTTTCCAGTTAATTTTGCAAGCAATCTCTAGCAAAATTTGGTAGCTGCTCAAAACAATTTTGCAGAATAACTGCCATGACATTTTAATGGTCATGTTACACTGGGACTTTCTACTCTCTAGAGTACACAAAAGGCAGTTTTCACTCAGTAATGGCCATTTTCTTGGTCCCGTTTAAAACTATATCAAATAAAATTCCCAGTTTTATTTCCCATGTTCTGTACAAGCAGGGCAGTTTACAACTCAACTAAAGCCAATCTACTTGTTTAGATCCACTTTCAATGTTTACCAAGAAATTCTTTCCTCTAAAGCAGGTATTATTCATTATTCATAACGTGTTTATTCTGCTTCTTCTTCTTGAGAGGTCTTTTGACCACAAGACACAAGACTTTTGTCCTTGAAATATTCCCCAAACTAAGTGGAATTCATAGATGACCAGATATCTCCCAAGCAGATAAGAATTTCTGTTACTATTTTGGGAAAAAACAATAGCAAAGCAACAACTTCATATTGTGTTCTCAGGTACTGAGATACCTTGGTTTTTCCATTAAGCATAAAAACCTGACCACATTTTAAGACTTGGTGTAAGAGGCAGACACTCAGCAGTCATTAGTCCTCTTTTAATTACCAGACTGTAAAGGAAGTCAGATGAGCTCAGTAAAGGTGGAGGACAAACCTCTGATCCCTCCTACTGTCACATCATTTCTCTGAGTTTGGTGGAGCTGCTTTTAGTTAATTAAGTCCCCTTAAGGTTCCCACCATAAAATCTCACTTGATTCCTCATAAATAATATTTCTACAGCTCATTCATAGTAATAAAAATATACAGTGCACTGATTAAAACTGTTGTCATTTATACACATTAAAACTTCAATTTAAAGAAGTATTATGGGGCAAGATTCCTTGACCATGACACTCTGGTTTGCCTTTCATTACAAATTAAAGATTCGGGAGCCAAGATTCCAATGTACTGGCAAAGAACAATAAAATTCAATGAAATGATTTCTCTGTTGGGAGCAATCCTTTTCCTTCTCAAAAGAAAAAAAAAAAGAAAAAGAAAAAGCAGTAATAATATTCCATAGATTTGAAAAGAAGTTGTCAAGACAAGGTTCAGGAGAGCAAATAATCCACCTCAGTGTCCATTGCAATGATTCAGATGGGGTCACCAAAGATATCTTTAAAACAAAAGCTCACTTTTCTGGTTCATGTCAAAAGTCTGAAGGGGGAAGAAATTGCAAACTCCACAACCAGCCCCACGCCTGGTCCTCCAGCCCATCAAGCTCTTCCTGTCCCTCTAATGATAATGAGGCTCAACACCTTATGAGAGGGTACCCAACATCTTAAAAGAACAACCCTTTTTGCAATGTATCTTTCAAAATGATCACTTTGACTTAATCCAAAGGAGCATTTTACAATTTTTTGCCTGTTCTGACAGTTCACGAGTACCTCAGAACATGCAGGAGTGAAAACCCACATTAAAAATACTTGATCCTAAGGTGGTATTTTGGGTATCAGGGGCTGAAGTGGTCAACTGTCTGAATGGCAAAAGTAGTACAAAATTCCAGGTGAGGTTCTGTGTCTAATTCTCCTCCAGCATTTTTCAGTTTGTTATACCAGTTTATTTAACTGACAGACCTTGACCTTGCTTTCCATGCACTCAGGTTAAGGATATCTTTTCTGTCTGAATGACCCTGGGTTGGAATAAGCTATGCTGAGAAAGAATAGAAGTAAGATTTCAAAGCAAGAGTTTGGACAAAAACAGGACTCCTGTGTCACTGCCTGTAGCTGGGAGCAAAATTACTTCTTTTCTGTACACAAGCAGAATTCTCAAAAGCATAAAGGTGCTAAGCACAAAAAAACATTTTTAGTGTGTTCAGTAGCTGTAAAAAGTATTATCTGCTAAGTTTAACTATTAACTATTTCCTTCCCATTTGTTCAAACCAAGACAAACACAGAAACCGGAAATAGAGAAAGATTGTTCCATCAGAAATCACTTCATACAGCGAGCACTACAGATGCACTCCACTCTCATAAACTGAGAGCTTATCTCTGGAAGGCCACTAAAAGCAGCAGTAAGCTCTCACAAAACAGAACACAACAAAACAGAACAAAGAGCCCCACCATATTTTAGGGTCTTATAGAACATTCCTGGTGAGCCACATTCTGAGCTCCTGAGCATTAAGGCTTTCGCTGCACAAGCTGATTTCTCCTCCACAGTCCCTTATTGTATTTCTAAAGTCAGAGGACATCTCATGCACGGCACCACATTCACTGGCCTGAAATAAGCTGTCCAGCTACCCATGCACTGCCAGTCACGGCTTCATGTGCTGTGGGCAAGATGGTTTCACCCTGACCTACCTTCAACCCATCTGAGTCAGAGCCCTCTTCATGTTTCTAAGGCTCAGATGAGTGTGTTCCATGTGAGTTTCTCTATCCACTAAGTTATTGGCTTCATATTTTATAGTGAGATTGAAATTAAACATTTTTTCATGCCAGTAACAGTTTCTGTCAACACAGGGTCATACTATCCATTTATTTCCTGTGCACCTGCCCTCATAAACTCTCCCGTTCTACAGAACAATTCATGCCTACAGGCGATGATCTACCAGGCTTTCTTCCCCAACAAGTACAGCAATGAAAGAAATCATTGCATGGCTAAAGTAGTAGGGAGGGCAAGTTTGTAAAATCTAATTATAATTACAGACAGATACATTTCTATTCAAGATTTTCACTCCTCATGTCGGTTGAGAATGACCTCATTTGAATAAAGGCTCCATCAGATTAAAGCACTCAGTGCAGTGAAGTGATATCTCTGCCAGGTTTTAGGCTGCAGCAGAAGATCCTCCTCCACCAGCATCCCTTTACATCTCTGAGGGCTGAACAATGCTGTGCCATTCCCTCCTCTACCTCTGCAGCATTTCCCTCACTGGGCAGAGGTCTGTAGGGGAACTGAAACCCCTGAAATCTCCCACAAAAACCAAGCAGAAACCCAGAAAGCCCGCAGGAGCCTGACATTGTGTTTGGCCCAAACACACTCCCAGACCAAGGTAAACTTCCAGTTACACAAATCTTTGGGATGAAGGAAAACACAAATTTTAAGGCATGAAGACAAGTCTCCTGCATTTCCCAAATGCCATTTCTTGCTATAGTTGGTCCCCGCTCTCCTGCCCCACTCACCTCCATGGAGCACCAGAGTCAACAACTCCTCAGACACCTTCTGCTGGTGAAGGTTGTTTTACAGTGCTGTGCTCTGAACAACACACAAATAAATCACTCTGGTCCAGGGGGACAGGTGTGCTCAACTGAAGCTGTTGAAGATGACTTACTCTGCAGGTGTCACTCGGAACTGTTCATGTGTTTCAAAATTAAGCCTGTGATGAAAGGTTTTGCAAGATAAGGGACTGAGCTCCCAGTGTTTTCAGGATGAAGCCTGAAATTTGGCAGACTTCTACTGTTGCAAATAATGCCAATAGCAAGAGTAGCTTTTCAAACTCTTTTACTGGGAATTGACTTAAAATAGATTTATCCAGCAGGACTGAGAAAGCACTGCATCAGTAGCCATTTGGGGCAATATTGTTTCATTGAACACACATGAGAGGATATCAAAATTCAAATTATTCAACTCTGAAATTTTAATCCAAAAAGTCAGTACCGTTTGGGGCTAAGTTAGAAATTTTTTTATTTGTTTTTAAATTCAAAGTTAACTGTCATCATAAAACAGGAACACGATTTTGCTTTAGATTTCCCTGGGGATCCTCGCCTTTAGCCAGCTATGCTCAAAGAGAAGAGGGTACAGGAGTTTTTATTGCATGTGTGGAAACAGGCGGGAAGCAGAATTACAAATGGGCAATTCTTAGCTGCAGGTTCCCCACAAGATGCATCAAAAACTGCTGTGAAAGCAACCCACTTGCCTTTGAGAAATTGCTGAACTGCTAGTGCAGTGTGCAGATGCAAGCAGGCAGAATTTCTTACGAAGGACCTGTGGCCCCACATATATTCCTTTTTCTTCCACCAGTGCCTTTATTTATTTTGTTTTCCAATTACCTTCTTTCTTAGAGGGTGAAGGGAAAACAATCATTATTTCATGTCTTTTATGTCTGAGACATTTTCAGGAATCCAGGATAATTGCTTCCTTTCAGACAACTAAGACAGAAACCCTGTAACAATTAATGTAAAAGGTGAGGTTTGATTGAGTTTCCAGTGTCACAATATTGTTCTCAATAATATTGACAATGCTGAAGGCCATAATCCCTTAATACCAGGGAATTTAATATCAGAGACAAGGAGATAGCTTATAGCTATCACACCTCTGTTGGGAAATGATTGTTAAAGGTGCTTTACTGAAGAGGATTCAAGACTTACGAAAGGGATGGAACAGGCAAATGCAGCAAGTGCTCAGACACCACAGGGTTGACAATCCTCATTGCTTTTCTAGCACAGCTTTGCTGCTGCATAGAAGATGATGAGTTTGTGCATTAGTACTAGATAGGAGCCTAGGAGATGTGGATCTAATTTCACGTTACCAGGCAGGAAGCGTGGCAGTAAACATTAAATCTCTTTTCCATGTCTGAATCTCTTAGCAGCAGCAATTGAAGAGGTGATTGATAAGGACTCGAGTTTCTTCCTAGTAGAAATTAATCTTCTAATTACTAGTCACCTTCTCATCAAGAAAATACCGATTAAAGAGGCTGGGAAAAGAGCACACAAGAGGAGATCAATCTGCAGTGATAAGAAACTAAAGGTCAATATGACAAAGTGTAGAAATGCATCTCCTAAAAACGACAGTATGGTTGTTCAGCCAACAACTAAGGCATGTGACCATCATTCCCCCATTTCTGGGCTTTCCATGTTTCACTGAGTTAGGTGCAGCCCCGTAGACTGAATTTGACAGCTTCTCAAGAANCCCCCCCGCCACTCCCCTCCCCCGCTCTTAGTTCAGGAAGGAGCTAGTGTGGCATTTGGCAAAAACCTATCTAATAGCCTTTTTTTCTCCTTTGTCATATGTTTATGCTTCTTAATCAAGCAAGTAAAAAACCCTCAAACCTCCTGTGGGTCTGAAAGACAAATCATTGCTTTAAATGTACAGAGCAGTGTCTGCCTTGAAATGAACATCCAAGGCAATTGATGTGTTTTAAAAGATCCCCGAGTTGCAGGCTTAATATGAAGCAGTTCTCAGCAGAACGTATTTTACTGGCTTTCCAAACAAGTCTAACCATAAGTATAGATCTTCTGGATATTCTCAGTGTAAAAGATCAATTACAGAACAGGCAGCTTGATGTTTGCAATCTGTCTTTTAGTAAACATTTCTCTTTCTACTCCTCAGTTGGAAAATTCCTGCTGCGTTCTGAATGGCAGAGACCTTGAGGAGCTTTCACGTTGGTAAAATATAACAGACATAACTTTTTTTTTTTCTTTCCACTGATGATGATGTTCTAGCAAAAGCATCCGTAGCCTTTCTTCCTAAATGCATTCCCCAGCCAACTTCCAATAGTTACTTGACACCTAAAAGTCAATATTGCCATGAAAAGAGCGCAAAAATACAGCACCCGTTTTAGCAGTGATCAGGAAGAAATACCATATATGACTAAGGTCTGTATATTATCCAGCTTAAAATATCTGATGTTTTGTAGCCCTTTTGCCATTAAATTCCATTTTCTGCTATTGCAGGCATCAATTTATAGAATACACTTCAGACTCCACCTTATAGGCAGTCAAGCTTTTTCCTCTCTTTCTTCCTACTGGAACACTGCTTAGAAACCTGATTACTTCAACAGCTAGGAACATCCTCAAATATTCACTCTCAGTATATTCATAGGCAATAGACACTCATTTGCTTTTGGGTGAATGCTAGTCTTTAGCTTAAACATACCTTTTCTTTTCCTGATCTTTATCCCTCTGATTCATGTATAGACACCAATCTCAAGGCCTGGCCTTTTCTCCCTTTTTTGCCTTGTTCTGAAAGAATGGGCTATGAGCATTTGAAAGTACAAAGATCTGAACTGCTTTGCCAGAAGAGTTGAAAACATGGTCATGGGAGTTAACCTGCAGTAGCTGTTGTGCCATACAATGGGTATTTTTGCCTTAATGACAGTTCCACCTGAACACGAAGAACTTCTTTACTGTGGAAGTGACCACAAGCTGAAAGAGATTGCTTAGAGAGGTTGTGGAGTCTCCCTCACTGGGAATGTTCAAGAACCCTCTGGACACAATCCTATGCAATGTGCTCTGAGATGACCCTGCTTGAACAGGGAGGTTGGACCAGATGACTCACTGTGATCCCTTCCAATCTGACCAATTATATGAGACTGTAAATATGATGTCACCTAGAAGAAGTATCCTAAAGTCAGGCAGTCTGTAGGATTCATGAGTCCTACAACTGTCAAATAATGAACTCCTAAGCTACACCTCTATCAGCTATACACTTCCTCTGTGTGTGTGTGTGCGTGTGTGCGTGTGTGCGTGTGTGTATGAGACAGAGAAAGCTGAGGATACACACTGGCAGTGCATAATTATTCAATACTCAACTGATAAAATCCAGGCACTCATCTCCTCAGTCATTTCCATCTGATTTATAGATTTAGTTTGATTTTAGTCTGAATTCCATAGCACAAGCTTCCACATACTGCATTAAGGTGACAATTTACATTCTGTTTTATTGTAGTGGCCCCTTTAATCTTCAGCACTTGATCACAGATGAGAGAATTTGCTTCATGGGATTAACACACAACAATATCATTGACTGGTGTAGTGCACCATCTTCTTTCTGACCAGAAATGCACAGCTTCAGAGACATTCCATACTTGCCAAATGGAGTGTACTCAGTTTAGAGTCAAAGGAATGTTTTGCAATTCCAAACCAGGCAAAAATTGCGATTGGGCCACCATGAGTTCGACACTTGTGAAGTACCATCACAATAACCTGAATTTTGTTTATCTGAAACACAAGCTAAATCAGAAAAGCCAAATTTCAGGAAGACTGAATTCTGACAAATGTGATGTTTCCTTACTAGAGGGTAAGCATGATATGGGTGTGACCCCACAGACACACCCTACAAAGTGCACAGCGTGCTGTGGGTCCAGCCAGCTGGTTCATCCTACAGCACAGACCCTGTTCTGGCAAGAGTTCTCACCAGGCTGAGCTCAAATACAACATCTCATTATGACCAAGATCCACCAACAGTACTCAGGTGATGCTGACAGACTTTTCCTTCCACTGGAAAATACTCCGAATCATCTAGCGTCATCCCCAGATTGTTCCGTTCTCCTGGAGAAACAAGTGTTTGAAATGTGACAATTTGTTTTAGTATAGAGAGAGAAATATAATGGTTGCGATGAAAGTCAATAACATGGTTCATAAGGACAAAAAAAGAGTAAAATTAACATCTTTTGCTTGGAAAGCATGCCTTTTTTCCCCCCCTATTCCCACTCTCAACAGTATTTGGCTTTTTACTCATGAGGAAGGAAGCAGATTCTGAATATTTCTGCTAGAAAAGTGAATATTTTTCTAATAATATTTCACACTGGAGAAGTATCTCCCTAACTTAGCGCATACCAGTTTTATAAGCAAAAAAACTCTAAAGGCAGCACACTGAAATCACATAAAATAAATAATAATCTGTGGTTTCTTGTCTGAGATCATTCTGTTGTTTTTCCCAGTACAGCCACAAAAAACCCCAGCTATTTTGTTTCTATGTTATATACTGCCTGTTCGTCAGCAGGAAAAATTCAGAGTACTAAAAACGCTTACTGTTTTGAGAGCAATAATAAAATGTGTGCTTGCCTTCAGATTAGCTATCACTGTTTTTTCCTGCAGAGACTGAGAGAAATATAGAGGTGAAATTCCATGTTGTTATGTATAAAATAGTCTTTAAAGAAGTGCACGAGGAGTTAGCTGTATTGATATTAATGGGTCTCATGCAGCTAAATCCCTGCTCACTACTTATAAAATATAAAAGATATGAAATTTAGAATCTTGATCATAAAACACAAATTAAATCAACACAGTCAACTTCAGAAAGCACAAATATATTTCATTTCATTAGAAAATAATAAGCCATGCTGGCACTTGGACACCAATGAAGACTGCTTGCTAGAACACATCTTTTTCACAGCAGAATATTTTATCCTTACATCATTATCAGCACGACAAGGTCTCCCCAGTACAATGGTTCTCACACCAGCAGGATTCTCTTCTATTTCCTTCGTGGATGGTGGGAAGCTTGCCATGATTTCATTGCATCTCCAATGCAGCTATGATAATGCACTAAAATAAAAGACATTCAATTCTGGAATATTTCTCAGCCTAATGAGAGAAACAGGACCAAGGTCAGAAGGGTAAGTAAGCCAACTGGAAGAGAAATTATTGGGTCAAGGTGTTGTAATACATCAGTTTATAACTGGTGAGAAATGTCATGTTTTCTAAGCCTAAATCAGACAACCTGGCTGTTAGACCAGGAGTCAGGAGCTGACAGTGTGGTGGCAGCAGATGGTTCATGGGCTGAACCTGACACAGAGTCACTGTAAAATGGGAATGGCTCCATCCTGAGATACAGCTGAGAGTCCAAGAGAAGCCAGCAGCCCCTGCCTGCTGGGGGGACATGACACTCAGCTGCTCAATGGCAGCTTGCTTTCACAAGGCATAAGATCTCATATCTCCAAAACATCTATTAGCACACCAAACTTCTGATTTAGAAAATTAAAATACAGTTTGGCAAGCAATGCTTGAAAACTTTCCAATGTCTGTGCCAAACCATGCTGACTATCTCACTTAACTGGAAGTCAATGAACCTGAAGGGCCAGCAAGGAGACTGTGTAGATGGGATGACATGGTCAGAGAGGACTCTAAGCCTGAGCTTTCAGAAACCTTTTAAAAGAAGTCTGTGCTTCTTTTTATTCTCCATCCCTGCCTCCTGCACTTCTCACAGATGCAGAGCTAGAGGTGATATCTCAGTCACAGCATCCTCTCAAGTTACCATTATTTACTCTGCTTCTAAAGTGTCCACTCAAGCATTTGTCATCCCACTATTCTTTTATGTTTGCTTCATTCCTTACCCAAGCTCTTACTTACTTAAGCATACTGTGTAGCTCAGTTTCAATACTGTATGTTCTTCATTGTACATTTTTATTTTTTATGTTTCCATTGATGAATTTTCACCAGATAAGTGCTTGTTAAGGGCTTAATCATACCGCAGTGTCAAACCAAAGTGACAGCACTGGTCGCAGTACACCTACAACAGATTAAATCCCCTGCAAGAGGTTTAATCACTTTCGCTTTCCACCACTTTGACTGCTCATTTGTGAAATGACTGCAAAATGCTGCCAACGTTCTTCATTTCATTTCCCCCTAGTGTTTAGGTGAGTATGGGCAATAGACATCTCAAAAAATAGGAAAAATGGAGGCTGAGGTTCATTTCCAGGCTAAGAAGACCAGAGATGAAAATTACTCTGGTCCTGAAGGTTTTCCCTGGCACATTTCTGCATGCTCAGTGGCACAGCAGTTGTCTTTCTGTCATAACATGCACAAAGAATGTATTGATATTTCAGACTAGACACCTTTTGTCTGGCTATAAATAACAGAAAACCTTAATCTGGAAAGAGAGGCCCTTCAAAACACTGTACATACAAATTAGAATTTTATTTTTTTTAAAGCTTGATACATTCCCCTGTTTGGTCACCCCATTAGAAGCAATAAAGGACAGCTGTAAAAGGGAGCCCATCTCACCATCCCATTCTCTTCACCTTCTGCTTCCTAGCAGAAGCTTAGAATTTGCTTTAAAGGTGATGTTGCTTTCCTTGTATGTGCCTTATACTCAGATACAGAATATACATAATGTTTCTTCACACACAGATATTCCCCAAGAGAAATAATAACTAAGCAGCACCGTGCTATGATCCCTTCTACTGTCATTTCTTCCCCTCTGACACATTGGAACAGTCAACACTCTCTGCTGCGTGCAAGGTGAGCCAGTGAGGGACTGGCATTCCTTTGCTGCCTCAGGAACCTTCTTGCTGGATCTCAGAGACTTCCCATCCAGCCTGACACTGGGCTACTCATCTGCTGCATGTCAGAAGGTGAACAGGAGCAGGGAAGCAACTCAGAAAATGACCCACACTTCCACTCCTCAGCAACATTCAACAAAAGAGAGAGGAGAGGGTGAAAATGAGACCTTGTGTAAAGTTGGTCACTCAACACAATGTTGCCATACATTGGATGGATACACTGATGAGCAACCAACTAGGTGCCTTTTTTTTTTTTTAATGAATGCAGGGTAAATTAGTTGGGTTTTTTCTATGTGCACACACATGCACACATTCACACACACGTCTCATCTGATCCACTGCCTTGGAAACAGACCAGCCAGTCACTCCCAGGAGCCTTGGGTCAGGTCCCAACAAATTTGTGATGAATGGTAATGCTTCCAAAAACTATCACCAGTGAGCAGTTCTGATACCTGCATGGGAACCAGAGCACAGATTTCAGCCATACACTTCAACTCCACACGTCCTCAAGAGCAAACCAAATTGTATGAGGTTGCTTAGTCACAAGTGGAACTTGTTTATGAAAAGTTTAGCAGGGTAAATGGCCACAGAGGACCATGAGCCAGCACCTACCTTAAAGAAACAAGATAGACAAATCCAGGGTAGAAGGGACATTTTGACCTGTGTGTTGGTAAGTGACAGGTGAAATCAGCACAGGATCACTCTCTGAAGCTTCTCACCTTAGAAAGCAAACCTGGCAGGCCAAAGAGGTTGTCAATATTTTCTTCAGTGCTGTGATCAAAGGCTGCCTGTCCTGAAGTTCTGTAAAACCTCATCCTGATGGAGTGACTGTCAGCGTAGCAAGCTTCATTACAATGCCACTGGCTGGAGAGATTTCTAGGAGCTGCAGCCACAGGGTCTGTAAAATACATACAATACATCTTCAGATGACATGAAAAAGGTGTTTGCCATTTCACGACTTTGTTTGATGAATTCCTCAAGCTGTCCTTGGCTTTTATGTAAACAGGATAAAGTAGGCTTTCCTGTCTTGAAACTTTGTCTGCCCAGCAGCCCCATTTTCAGATCCACATGCCTGCACCTTCCCTTGAGCACAGTGAACCCCTAGGGAGGGTGAGAGAGTTACCTCTGCCATGTTCATCAAGCCAGCTAGGTTAAAGCACTCACCTGCCAAATGCAGGAAGGGACATGAAATGTAAGGAGGGCCCCTTTCTGTAATTGTTTTCACAGTAGCATCACGAGATTCAGGACTCTGGGCTCCCAGACAGACATTCCTCCTCCTCCACTCTTCACCACGCTCTGCTGCAGCAAGGCAAGTGCTTCTGGGAACATGCTGGGGACTGGATCCCAGCTGAAAGTAGCCCATCAAAAATAGCAATTTTTAAACTGAATCATTTTCCAAATCACACTCTAAAATTACTTCCCTTCCTGGCAAGCTCCCTGCAGCTCATCGGTACACAGGCATGCATGGACTTGGAGGATGCAGATTTCTCAGGAACTGCACCAATCCCATTCTATAGGTTTCTGCATCCATCTATCCATGCATCTTTCCATCCATCCCTCCCCTCTGCACTGTAAATCTCAGCCACAGAATACAGGGGCCACCTCTCTCACCTCAACAGAGAGGTTTACAAAGAGCTTGTCCTCTTTCCTCCATATTCTTGTCAACAGAAATGACAGGTTGCAGAACTGCCTAATTGGCCATTCAGTCCTTTCAAAAAATAACTGTTCACTTGGAGAGTTGAAGAATGCTGATCTCTTCTGAAAGGCCAGGCCTTATGCAGAACAAGGTGAGATCCAAAAAAACCTTAGAAGGTAACTGGTTTGTTGCCAAACAGTCTACTTGAACTCAACAGTGGGTTGTGCATTCAGAAATGCACCCTTTGTTGGGTCTCAGGAATATTACAGAGCTGCATCTCCTTGAGCTGTAGAATAGTAGCTTTTCATTATTAAAATGTATTAAAAATCCTTTGCATGCCAAGACACTGACTGAGATTTCCCTGCTCAAAGCAAGAATAGAAAACAAATTAGCAAAACTAATGCAGGAAGAACATAAGCTACCAGAGTGGATGGTTTTCCCATAAAACACAACATTTCATACTGCCAAAGACTGAGAGGAAAAGAAGTCATCTGAATACAGAACTACTTGTACAAGATGCAGAGTGCCTCCAGTTTCTGTTGACATTACAAGCAAGTGAGAACACACTAATGTGATCAGGATGCTCAGAGCATTATACAGGATGAGGCCTTTTGAAATTGGCTATTCATCACATTTAAATTGAATGTAATTGCCAGTGCTAATTAGATCATTCTCTCAGTGAGAGTGGTGAAAGTGAGAAAGTGCAGTTAGATGACTGGGCCTCAGGAAAAAATAAAAAAAAAAAAAGAAATTGCATAACTATTCATAAATTAGCAGGAAGAATGCAGGAATCTCTGTTTTAAACAGCAATTGCTTCCTGTTTCTCTTAAACCTGCAGAAATATTGTCCTAGTAAAACCACCTCTTTGGTTAACAGTACTGCTGTTTCAGTACAGCTTAGCATCCCCTAGAAGTGAGAACTAGCAAATCAAAACCTGCACCTGGCTGACTCTTATCTCTCACCCTGACTTATTTTGAGTTTTGGAGTACAAGAAATGGTTCCCAAAGGATTCTCAAGTTTATCTCATCAGCTTCTTCAGCTCTGCTCTCATGAAAGCCAGAGTGCTACTGACAGAGCAACTAGGGCTTACACAGCCCAGCTACATGACAACAGTTTCATCCCAAGACTCCAGATGGACCACCTGCTTGTCAACCATAAGATATCTTGTTTTTCAACCCAGCTGTCTGCAACAGTCAACTCATGGCTTCAAGCCCAGTTACAAGCCTGCCTGTTTTCTCTTTCCCCTCCCCAAGAGGTCACCCTGGTACAGAGAGGAGACACAAGAACACAAAAGCCCATTTGGGTCACAGGACTAGACTTTTGCTTCAAAATCTACAAAAAGTATCCTAAGAGGGTGAGGAGACATTAGTAACATCTAAGGATCCATGGAAACACACACTCTCCTTCTGATACTTTGCAGTTAGCAGACTTTTCACTATCCCAATCTGTCCTTACACTAAGCAGGGTACTAGGAAGGTCTCACCCTCTATCCCAAAGTATCCAGGCTTCTAACTTAAAAAGCAGGCACATTCACTTCTGTTATGGATTATGACTGAAACCCTTCCTCACAATGCTACCAAGGCCCTGGTTGCATAGACTACCAATTATCTCACCCATTGCTTTTAATTACAAAGTAATACCAAAGAGACTGTCCCTTTAAATCCAGTAGGAGGTACAAGAGAAGAGGAACATCTCACTGCCTTTGCAGGTTGTTGAGCACCCAGGTTAACCATAAGGCCACTCATTGAAAAGTAATTTCCTTGCCACATATTACAGACAAAAAGTAATTTATACGGCTGATATTGAGCTGTAAAAAGAGCAACACACAAATAGCTGCACATTAGTTCCAGCCGCAGTAACAGTTACGAAATTATTTGTCTTTCCTCACTGTCACAGTAGAAAATATGTCCAGCTACTCTAAACAAGCTGTACATTTCAGGTCAGGGACTGTATGGCATGTTTACATTCAAATTGCATGAGACACTTCCAAATAACTACCTGAGACATTTCCATGGCAATGTAGTGGTTAAAAGCTCCTAAATTATGTACTGGATATTTTTTTCTCAGCAGATATTTGGGGCAAAGTCAGTGGGGACATGTATGTGCAAAGCTTGTATTGGAACCAAGAATACAACTCTGGAGGTCTTGGTATCCCTGAAGCTGAAAAAAGTGGTCTTGCTAACTTGTTTTAAGTCACACAGTCAAACCATGGTTGAGTATTTAAGGATTTTACCCACACACACACACAAAAAAAAATTATTCCTCTGAAAGGAATAGCAGTAACTGGCTGTTCCAGGTTTAAAATACCACGTTAAACTTTATCCTTTAATAATGATGTGTGATGTTTAGTATTATGACCTATTTTCAGACAATTGTTTAGTTAAACATTTAATACATTAATCTCATTTCTGTGCACGAACTTCACTCTGAACAACCAAGTTAATAATGTAAACATCACTTTTTTACTATTAAAATAATCCTTTTCACAAACCTTGACGTCCTGACCAGCAAAATGGCCAGCGTCATGCATACAATATGCCCACAGTGCAGGGGGCCAATTTTAGGATAAAACCCAATTTACAGTTGACCATCGGCTTTTAAAACAATCCTAGGCAACTGGAGACAGTGATGTTGTCACCAATTCCCTCAAGATTTGATTCAATTAATCAATTAAATTTATAAAAACATCATTCATTTAACTATATGACTGCCTTTAAGAGTATTGTCCAAGCAGGGATGCAGCAGCAGCTTCAGGATGTTTCCTCAAACAAACTCTGGTATCTGGATCAGAGCAACCAAAACCATAACCTGCCTTCAAGCCACAGTCCTGCAGCTGTGGAGGATTTGTATCCAGCTAATGGAGCTTCTCCAGGAGTTAGTTACTTTAGAAAGGACCATACACTTTCAGTGGGAATTTAACAAAAAAATAGACTTTTCCCCCTAGCTTTATAATCAAAAAAATCTAAAGTATTTTTGCAAAATGGTGACAAATTTTCAAGACTCCAAGTAAAAAAATCTTAGTGAAATGAGTTGTCAAAACATTTTGAAAATCTGTCAACAACTTGAATTCTTAGAAACCATGATTCGGTGATGCTTGAAATATTGTCTTGTCCATGCTGAAGCAGCTAAACCACATTCCTTGTTGCTTCAGCTTAGTCTTTTTTCTTCATGGAAAGTTACTGGTATGTTTTCATATCTGTTATGTGATTCCTCAAGCTAATCAGCATCCCACCGGCATCATCTTTTCCCAGGCAGGACATTTCCAGAGAGGCCACCGCAGACTCCAGAGTCAGTCAGCTTCCACTGCTTGGAAAAGATTTAGTCCTGCCACCCAAGGAAACAGACAATTTTGCAGCCCCCATCTATGGCCCAACGACCACCCAAGAGGGGACAATGCACAATATAGTGAGAATATGAGTTGCACAAACCTTGCTATCTGGCTTCTCACTAAAAACATCATCGACCTTTCACAGTAGGTGAAATTACTGAGGACTTCAGAGAACCAGAGCCTCACTTTTCAGTGTTTCCAACAGGAAAACTATAAAAAACCAGCAACAACAAAAACCCAACCAACCAGTCAAAATAACCAGGCTTATTTCCCCTGCAAACACAAAAATACGAGGAATCCAAACCCCAATATCTGTCTGCAGCAAAAAAATTCCTGCATATTCCTGCATAAATTAGCTTAGTTTTACATCCTCTGACACAATGGAAATTATTTCTAACTATAGACATTGTCATTCAACAGTCCATATCTGACCTATCATATTAAGCCCTTGATGATCCATGGGAGACTTTTCATTCATTTCAGTGGGGTTTTGATTAGGTTAGATATACTTTCCCAAATTTTTTTCCTGCTTCTTTTGCCCTTGAGATCTACTTTTTTTTTCCCACATCTATTGGGTTTGTGATTTATTGGTTTAATTACTTTATTTTTACTTAGTTTTAGTATTTATAATGGGACACAACTGACACTTTGATATAGGAACCACCATTTTTATTAAGAGTTGCGTGTGGCATTGTTGCCTTGAGCACAACAGGAGATTGGAAATCTTCTTTGATACTTCTAAATACTTTCACTTCTACTGAACAAAATGCTTTAGCACGAAAGCAATAGTGGCAAAAAGCAGTTTAAACATGTTAGTGGCTATCAAAACATGATATTCCAGTATTTTGTAAATTAAGTATTTGCATTTTATCTGTGGCCTTTTCCTAGGAAGCATAGTTGTAAACCCAAGCTATTTTCTTCACCTGACAAGTATAAACGGTCTGTTAGAAAGGGAGGAAATTCTCCCACTACAGATGTGGCCAAGAGATAACTGCCAGTAATGTGAAATCTCATGGCAAAGCAAAATCTCTCAGATCCAAAATAAGAAATAAATGTGTGAAGAACAGCTATGGAGAAGTCCTAGTGATGGCAAATAGCCCTTTGCTAAAAGACATCAAGTAGCTACCTAGAGACAGCAAATATTTTCCTGTATTAAAAAAATAGAAGTCAGGCTAAAAAAAACCATAAACCAGGACACAAGCTCCCATCCTGGCGAGACTGACACTGGCAACTGTAAATCATGGGGAGCATTTGCTCCTCCGAGCCCAGATCTTTCCTACACGTGTTATCAACCCCTACACACACGTTTGCAGGACTGGCATCACTCCCATCCTCTTTGCAATATTTTATCAGTGAGAATTCTCGTTTTATTTAAAACATACGAATGTAATTATTTACTTCAAGTCTATCAGGAAAGGACTGCAGTTCCTACTGCAGCATAACAGATAAGAAAGCCTATAATGTTTGTTCCAAGGCAAACACTGAAGACAGAATCCAGCAGATTTGGGAGGGAAAGGGGGGGCGGAAATCACCTTTTATACACTAGCTAAGATTGAATGGACATTTGGCACCGAACCCAAAATTGATCATTTTCTTGGGTCTAACTTTGCGCAGTCCAAAACCTGTAGTCAGATCAGAAACAACGATTAGCGCACCTAGAAATGGCTGAAATTAATTAATTAGCGCTCCACCGACCGACACCAACTCCCTCAAAAACACCCCTCTTGGCACGGGGCACAGAGAGATGGTTTTAAAGCCAAACAACCCCCGCGCCGGCAAAGGCGCATCGCACACACGGCGAGGAGCGGCCGCCTTTGCCGTGTCGCCCCTTCCCGGGCGCGCCCGGCGGGGCGGCCGCGGGCCGGTGCC